>PVIU01013158.1:0-57098 GCA_004026605.1 Ondatra zibethicus | reverse complement strand
GTGTATCCAGATTTTCCATTTCCTGCCATCTCTTGGTTTGTGTTTTCTTCATTGCCTCCATTTCAGTTTTCAAGTTTTGAACTGTTTCAGTTACCTGTTTGATTGCTTTTTCTTGGTTTTCTAGGGTATCTTTGAGGAATTTATTCATTTCTTCTAACTTTTTGTTAGTTTTCTCATCCCTTTCGATAAAGGAGTTTTTTACCTCTTCTTTAAAGGACTCTATAACTTTCATAAAGCTACGTTTAAAGTCAATTTCTTCTACTTCATCTGGGATAGGTTGCTCGGGCTTTCCTGTTCCATAATTGCTGGATTCTGGTGTTATCATGTTGCTTTTCAGGTTGTTGGACGAATTCTTTGATTGGCGCCTGCCCATCTCTTCTGCGAGTTGCCCGCTCTGCTCTGTTCGGCTCCGCTCGGCTCCTGGGGTTCTGGATGAATCTGCGGAAGCTGGTTGTGCTCCTTCCTCATCCAGGGGTTCCCAGTCCCAAAGGTGGGCTTACTGAGAGATGTCTGCTCTGCTCGGCTCGGCTCCGTGGGATAAAGAAGGCCCTCTAGCAGGGGACTTGCCCTTTCCCCAAGGCCTTAGCCTGGATACGCTGAGTTCGGGTGCAGTTGGGACCACGCAGATGAGAAGGGATTCCCGGGGGCGAGCAGGGTTGGGATAAGCAGCAAAGCTAGTAGAGTGGAGCCCTAAGTGGCCAGAAGGGCTCGGGGACTGGCTGGGGCCCACTTACCAGGGTCCAGATGAATCTGCGGAAGCTGGTTGGGCGAGGTTCCCAGCCCCAAGGGCAGGCTTACTGTGGGTTGCCTGCTCTGCTCCGCTCAGCTCCGTGGGACAAAAAAGCTGTTTTGTTCTTTCTTGCATGGTAGAACTGTAGTCCTGAATCCCAGACTTTGTTCTATCTTCAAAAGCAGTGAAAAGCCTGCTTCACACTCCACATCATCTCTTTTAGTGTTATACCACCTCTTTTCTTCTCCTCAGAAGTACACTTGAGCTGTATTTAGTGCTCACTGAGATAAATGAGGATAATCTCTCTATTTCATCATCCTCACCATAGTCAAAGATGCCTGCTCTCTGGACCACACAGGTATTATTCACAGCTTCCTGTTCACTGTTCAGACACAAGGATGTTATCATTCAGCTTGTTGTATGCATGAACTGAAGACAGTGTCTCTGTTACAGAAATGCTTTGTAAATGCTCATCATTACTACTTAAAGGTAGTTTGTAGTAGGATGTTACAAAATCCCCAGAAAAATACTAGGGTTGTAGATGGCAATTTGGGGGGTCAGGCTTTGTTCCCCTATGAGGACATTACAAATAACATGGTACCAGACTAAGCCCTGAGAGGAACTGCTGATGCTGCGGTTTCCAATTCAAGGGTCACCTCAGGTTGAAAGAGCTATGTAGATCAACTATCTCTTCTTCCTCCATCCTGTACCCACCCCTTTGCTTGGTACAAAAAATATCAAAGATACCTTCAATCTGTACGTCTTAGTTTAACTTTTTTCTCAACACATTATTTTGTGTTTCTGAACATTATGATTTTATTCTATATGATGGGAATTGAAGTACCTACCCCACAGGCTTAAAGATGGGCTTACAGCAATTTAGTCTACAGATACTATTCTCTCCCTTTTTCTACATTATTTCTAAGAATACAGAGGCTGCATTATTCTCAGGAATAATACAAAAGATTCAGACTATTAAGGGCATAAGCCAAAAAACTTATGGTTGATTATAAAAGTCAACTTAAAATTTGTTGCTGAAATGATGAAACCAGCTAAATGGCAGATATAAATATAAATAAATATAAAATTTCATCCTAAAATTTGTACACATGCCAGCAACATTGAAACCCCCATTTTGACTATTTCCACGACTGTTCTCATTTTATACTTTTTATTTTTTTCCAATATAAACCCTTTTATTTGCTTACAGATTTAAAGAACTTTTATGCAATATGTCACACATGTCAATCAAGATTCAAGATGAAGAAAGAGAAGCAGTTATGGTTCTCTCGCCATTTAGGTGGTGATCCATGTGGTTAGCCATCAATCATCTCGCTGGAAGACCCTCCCCCACCAGGTGCAGGCCTTGTCTCTCTTTCCCCCTCCACGCTGCTCTTCTGAGTTCCCTACTTGTAAGTTTTGACAGCTGTAACACTAACGTTGCTGCAGTCATATGTAGACACATGTCCCTGCTTAGAGACTTTCTGCTCTGTATCTTACTATTAGCCAAACTGTCACAGGGCACCCTGAACCCTCAGCAGTGACAATTCCCATCACAAAATGATTCACAAGCAGACATTTTTAGTAACAACTGGCATTGGTACACTTCAGTTGCAATTCGATGAAAAAAAATCTGTTTGAAAATAAACTTTGAAAAAAAATTCCATAAATAACTTTTGTTTTTTTTAATTTATTAGACTTTTTTTTTTAAAAAAAATACCAATCCAAGTTTCTACTCCTTCCCCTCCTCACATTCCCTCCACACACCTTCCCACCCCACCCCCATCTAATCCTCAGAGAAGGTAAGGCACATTGCTTTGTGGTAAGTCCAAGGCCATTCCTACTATATCTAGGTTGAGCAAGGTATACATCCAGATCCCAAAAAGCCAGTACATGCAGTAGGGCTAAATCCTGGTGCCATTGCCAGTGGCCCCTCAGTCTGCCCCAGTCATGCAACTGTCAACCACATTCAGAGGGAATAGTTTGGACCTATGCTGGTTCCTTCCCTATCCAGCTGGAGTTGGTGAGCTCCCATTAACTCAGGTAAACTATTTCAGTGGGTTACCCCATTATGGTCTTGGCCTCTTTGCTTATATTTTCATTCTTTCCACTCTTCAACTGGACTTTGGTACCTCAGTCCAGTGCTCCAATGTGGGTCTCTGCCTCTGTTTCCATCAGTTGCTGGATGAAGATTCTATGGTGATATTTAAGATAATCATTAGTCTGATTATAGGGTAAGTCAAGATCAGGCCACCTCTCCTCTGTTGCTTAGGGTCTTAGCTGGGGTCACCCTTGTGGATTCCTGGGAATTTTTCTACAGCCTGGTTTCTGCTAACCACATAATGGCTCCCTCAATAAAGATATCTCTTTCCTTGCTCTCATCTCTATCCTTCCTCCAACTCGACTATCCCATTCCTTCAAGTTCTCTCCAAACCTCCCTTCTCCCCTCCTCTTCCCCATTACCCTCTCTTCTCCCCCACCTCCCCTGCTCCCAATTTTGTCAGGCAATCTTGTCTGTTTCCAATTTCCAGGTGGGTCTATATATGTTTTTATTTGGGTTCACCTTATTTCTTAGCTTCTCTAGGATCATGAACTATAGGCTCAATGTCCTTTGTTTATGCCTAGTATCCACTTATGAATGAGTACATACCATATTCATCTTTTTGGGTATGGGTTACCTCACTCAGGATAGTGTTTTCTAATTCTATCCATTTACATGCAAAATTCAAGATGTCATTGTTTTTTTTTACCACTGAGTAGTATACTAAAGTATAAATGTGTCACATTTTCTTTATCCATTCTTTGGTTGAGGGGCATCTAGGTAGTTTCCAGGTTCTGGCTATTACAAATAATGCTGCTATGAACATAGTTGAACAAATGCTTTTGTAGTATGATTGAGCATCTTTTGGGTATATGCCCAAGAATGGTATTGCTGGATCATGAGGTAAGTTGACTCCCAATTATCTGAGAAACTGCCATACTGATTTCCAAAGTGGTTGTACAAGTTTGTATTCCCACCAGGAATGAATGAGTGTTCTCCTTACTCCACATCCTCTCCAGCATAAGCTATCATTGGTGCTTTTGGTCTTAGCCATTCTGACAGGTGTAAGATGGTATCTCAGAGTTGTTTTGATTTGCATTTTCCTGATAGTTAAGAATGTTGAACATTTTGTTAAGTATCTTTTTGCCATTTGAGATTCTTCTGTTGATAAATCTCTGTTTAGTTCCATACCCCATTTTTAATTGGATATTTAGAATTTTAATATCTAAGTTCTTGAGTGTTGAAGTCTCCTCCTATTAGTGTGTGGGGTTTGAGATGCAATTTAAGTTTTAGTAATGTTTCTTATATATATGTGGGTGCTCTTGTATTAGGGGCATAGATATTCAGGATTGAGACTGCATCTTGATGAATTATTCCTGTTATGAGTATATAGTGTCCTTCTTCATCTCTTCTGACTGTTAGTTTGAAATAAATTTTGTTAGATATTAGGATAGCTACACCTGTTTGTTTCTTAACAACAAACAAATTTGATTGGAAAACCTTTTCCCAATCCTAGACTCTGAGGTAGTGTCTGTCTTTGAGGTTGAAGTGTGTTTCTTGTAAACAGCAGAAGGCTGGATCCTGTTTTTGTATCCATTCTTTTAGCCTGTTTCTTTTTATAGGTGAATTGAGTCCATTTATATTAAGTGATTATAATGGCCAGTGGTTGTTGACACTGGTTATTTTTTTTGTAGCAGTGTTTGTGTGTTTCCCTTCTTTGCGTTATGCTAGTGGGGGATTATCAGATGTTTTGTGGGTGCAGTTAGTTTTGTTGGGTTGGGGTTTTCCTTCTAGTACTTTCTGTAAGGCTGTGTTTGTGTATATGTATTGTTTAAATCCGTTTTTGTCATGGAATATCTTGTTTTCTCTATCGACGGTGAATGAAAGCTTTACTGGGTATAGTAGTCTTGGCTTGCATCCATGACCTCTTAGTGTCTGCAGCACATCTATCCAGGACCTTCTGGCTTTCATGGTTTCCCTTGAGAAGTCAGGTGTAATTCTGATAGGTTTACCTTTATATGGCAAGATTTTTTTTTTGATCCAGTCTATTTGGGTTCTGTAAGCTTCTTGTACCTTCATAGGGATAGGGATACTCTTCTTTAGGTTGGGAAAGTTTTATTCTATGATATTGTTGAATATATTTTCTGTGCCTTTGACATGGATTTCTTCTCCTTCTTCTACCACATTATTCTTAGATTTGGTCTTTTCATGGTGTCCCAGATTTCCTGGATGTTTTGTGTTAAGAATTTGTTGGATTTAATGTTTTCTTTGACCAGTGAATCTATTTCCTCTATAGTATCTTCAGTGTCTGAGATTCTTTCTTCTATCTCTTTCTTGACTTCTGTTGGTTATACTTGTCTCTGTAGTTCTTGTTAGTTTACCCAGATTTTCCATTTCCAGAATTTTCTCAGTTCGTATTTTCTTTATTACATCTATTTCAGTCTTCAAGTCTTGAACTGTTTCCTTCACCTGTTTGATTGTTTTTTTGGGGGGGGGTTTCTTTGAGGGATTTCTTAATTTCTTTTAATTTTTGTTTGTCTTTTCCATTTCTTTAAGTGATTTTTTTCATTTCCTCTTAAAGGTCTCCATCATTTTCATTAAGTTACATTTAAAGTTGTTTTCTTCTACTTCTTCTGGGTTAGGATGATCAAGTCTTCCTGTTGTATGACAGCTGGGTTCTGGTGTTACCATGTTGCTTTTTAGGTTCTTGGAAAAATTCTTTCATTGGCACCTACCCATCTCTTCCTTCAAAGAGGCTGGTGGTGTCTTTGTGTCTTGGTCCAATCCTTGAAGTGGTTGTCTGAGTGTTTGGGGGTTTTCCTTGATCTGCTCTGTACGGTCAATGTCTGTCTCAGAAAGCCTCTGAGGTCTCTATATGCCTGCTCTTTTGGTCTTCCCTCCTGGTTTTCTCTCTTTGTGCTCTCTCTTAATCCCCTCAGTGTTGTAGCAAGCTCTTGGTCCCCTCAGTATTATAGCAAGCCCTCAGCTCTTAGATAGGGTGTGGCTAATATCTTGGGGGATCCAGTGAATGGGTTTGGATTTTGGGGGAGCCCAGCCACAGGAAACTCCCTGCTGGCCGGCTAGAAAAGCCTAGGGAGTTAGGGGAAGTGTGCGGGGCTTTGTCCAACTGTGGAAGTCCTAGAGAGTGCGGCGTCCTGCCATGTGGTTGTCCACTCACCTCTTAACTCCCCTCAGTATTGGAACAAGCTGTGTTTCAGAGTTTCACAGAGGTTTTAGCCTCATTTTATATTTTGATATCAAGATTTTCACTTAAACCTCTTATTCAGTCTAGATTAATGACTTGAAATAATTTTATCTTTTCCTTGACAACTGTCATATAAGACCTAAAGAATTCCTTCTGGATATATATATATATATATATATATATATATATATATATATATATATCCATTAACTCTCTTGTCTCTGTGGGTGGTCATAGTCAATCATGAGTTTCCCAGACTCTCTCCCTGAAATTGTTCATGACAATGGGTTGAATAACATGTGCATAGTACTTGGTGGATCATACAAGGGCAGATCGCTACAATTACAGACTTTTAGCTGTACTGATTAAGAAGAAATTTCTGATACTTTGTGCAAGGGAACATTTCAAGTTAACTAGAATCAGTTAATGGAACATGAGACATAATGGGTGGTGAAGGTGAACCAGTGACTTACATAGAATAGGAGCCCGAGTTATTCTTCATTCCTCCTCTGGAGAGGGGAACTCTGTATCTGTCCCATTTTTGTTGTTGTTGTTAGAAAAGAATGAGGAAACAAATCCAGTCATATGCCAGGTGTGGATGGCAGTATGCTCCTCTTTCATCCTTAAGAAAGAAGTTAGCGTTTGCTGAAATAGTGGATCAAGGTGCAATTCCTGTTGGCTTAGAGGCCACACTTGACTCTACTGAGATTTTTAACTATCGTCTGCATGCTGTGGCCCCTCATTCAGTGCTCCAATAATTCCATGGCCACCAAATGTAGTTTTTAACTAAGTTTCTATCATTCTATCTACCAATAAATACTCCAGAGTCAAAATGTTGGGTGAAAACTTGCTAGATCTCCTTTTTGGTCAGAGAGCCAGTAAGAGAAACATCTCTCCACTAGTCCCAAACCAAAGCTACTGCAAATCTCTAAGTCTCTCCCTACTCCTTCCTGTGCATCTCTATGATATTTCTGGCTCCTAGTCCTCCTTATGGCTAATACCTGTGAATTAGTCACTGGCTCTAACCCCTGATCCAAGGTTAATTTTATTAACACAGTCTGGGATCACAATGAGATTAGATATCCTACAACAGACCCCTATTGGTTTACTTCAATACAGCATATTCTAGAAGACTGGACAAGAGCTATGTGCAGTTTATCTGGTTCTGAATGATGCATTTCTGAAAACAGTAATTTGTTGTAATATTATAGTATTATGCTCTGTAGAGTCTTTTGGAGGGCCCTCCTCCCAGCTCGCAAATGAATCAGACATGTAATCTTACCTATATTTATAAACATCCAAGTTACGACTTTTCGTAACTTATATTATCCCATCTCCCTTTCTCTCACTTCTTTAAATCCTACTCTTACTCCATGGATTGCTATGTCACTGGCCCCTGATGTCCTCCACCTTCTCTCACTACTTCTCCAGAACCCCTTCTCCCAGTTTTCTCCTTCTATGAATTCTGGCTGCCTGCTAGCCCTGCCTATCTTTGCTCCTGCCCTACTATTGGCAATTCAGAGCTCTATTAGATCATCAGGTGTTCTAGACAGGCAAATTATCACTGCTTCACAGAGTTAAACAGATGCAACATAAACAAAAGTCACACACCTTAAAATAATATTCCCCAATATTTCCTATTTTTTTTCTTTCTAAACAAAAATGAAAAGTTTTCATGTTAACACAGCAAGATTGTATATAATGAGGACCATTTATCAACTAAGGATTACATTCACAATGTACTGAATTCCTATTCATTTCTGTTTGGTAAATTTAAGAAAATACTACAAAGTCTATCCTATCTTAGTAAATCCAACATCTTATACCTAACCTACTTTACATTCCATCTAAGGAAAAGTGCAACTATAACTATCCGGTCTTCAATCCTACAAGTTTGATTGTTATAGATTAACTACCAACCTCTTTCCTTATTTATTCATTGCAATTTCAAATGAAATGCATAAGCATAATATCCCAAACCAAAATAGAAACATATATACAGTGTGTTATAGCAAAAGTGATCCTAAATTCATATCAACATACAAAAGTACTTTAAATAAAAGTAAAACATGTGTAAAGTGTAACAAAATTGACTTCAAATTTGTATCAATATGCCAAAAGTTCATGCTAATGTGAAATATTTGAGATTAATAGTTGTCTTTTTGTCTTATATTCCTATAAATATAACAAACATACATAACCCACCAATAACTCCAAACCTCTCACAGTCTAGCTCTTGGGAATGTGGTTGTAGTTTTATCTGAACTGCTTCTGGCTGGCTGTGGCTGAAGGCATTTTTAGGGTCTCATGGAGAAAATTTTGAGGTAATAACCTTTGTTGGTGGATATCACTGGTCAAGTTTCAGGTGGTCTTCCTTGACCAAACCAAATCCAAATAAACCTGGACATATCCACAGCCTCTTGTTTCCCATGGAAACAAAAACAAAACTCCTTTTCCAGAGCATTTTTGATTTCCTTTTGACAAATGTATCTTTTCACTTTTTAAGAGTTAAGGCATTTTTAAAAGATCTAGTCTGGTTTATTCCACAGCCCCTCGTTTACTTCCTGGTCTCTTAGCAGCTGTCCTTTGCTTCTCAGCAATCAAAAAAATCAAAACCAACAAAATAGCGTACAGGATTCAGACTCCCTGTGTATTTCCCATCTCACATGACTTTTTCTTTTATAATCTCTTTAAAGGCTTAATTTTATTTTTAGACTATTCATTTTTTTCTACTACTATACCCTTTTTCCTTTTCTTAAGCCTATGCACATTGTTAAATACACTAGAACCTATTTAGCAGTTTTTCAATGTGAACCATTTTTTACTGCATATCTTTAGCCTTTTCTGACAACATGAGCAAACTTTAAACTGACATGCTCCACCTGGATACCTTGTGTGGCTCTCAGCTGGCTCTACCTGCTTCTTAGTGCCTAAGAGTCAAGCCTAAAACTCTCCTCCCGCTTGGAGGTTCATCTGTCCAGGAACTGCACTTCACCTTCCCAGACCTCTAGAATGCCAAGGCTTGCACTGTGGCAGGCATTTTTACTTGGTCTTTTGTTCTTACTTAAGGTACTGGGTGTTCAAGAGCTCTCTGACTGTCAGAAACTGTCTGGTTGAAACTCTTAAAGGAACCGTACTCCCTACCTCCCTTTTATCCAAGCATCCTCAGGTTCTAGATAGAAATACAAGTGCCATGTTGGTATGCCAAACTGTAGTAGTATGATGTTATCCTCTTTGGACTCTTTGTTGGGGGGGCCTGCCACCAAGTTTCCAAATGAATCACACACGGAGTCTTATTTATAAATGTCTGGCCTTAGCTTAGCTTGCTTCTTGCCTGCTTTTCCTAACTTATCCCGTCTACTCTTTGACTCCTGTGTTTATACTGTTCTCTTATTTCAATAAATCTTTCTCTTACTCCATGGATGGCCATGTAGATGGGTGACTGGCCCCTGATGTCCTCCACCTTCTCTGGCTACTTCTCCAGAACCCCTTCTCCCAGTTTTCTCCTCCTATCCATTCTCTCGGCCTGCCAGCCTCACCTATTCTTTCTCCTGCACCGCTGTGGCTGCTCAGATCTTTATTAGACCATTGGGTGTTTGAGACAGGCAAAGCATCACAGCTTCACAGAGTAGAACAATTGCATTGTAAACAAAAGTAACACACCTTAAAATAATATTCTCAACAGTAGTTGATAGTTATCTCACAGATAAAACAGTAGCTACATCTAGATTATGCTGAAGAGAGAGGATTTACTTTATGGAGTTCAGAACAACAACAAAAGCAAAAGGAAATGAGTTAATCCTCTTAGATAAATTCTAAGGCACGGGTAACAGGGTATGACTGGATCTCTAATTTTAGTTTCTGTTCACAAACAAACAAAATCTATGGAAATTTGAAACTGGATTGATGGTTCAGTGGTAAAGCATTTGCCATGTCAGTGTGAGAACCTGAGTCCAGATCTTTATAATTCATGTAAAGCCAGACATGGTAGCATGTATTTGTAATCCCAGTGCTCCAGTGGTAACATGAGAAGGTATGGGTAAGAGAATCTGCAAATGCTAGCTGACCTACACTGAAGCAAACAAGATAGAAGTCATGGACCTATACACTGCATCTTCTATGACCTCCACACATATGACAGAAATTTCATGCCAGCATCCACACCCACAGGCATAAAGACACACATGCACACACGCATGCACAAACTTAAACGTTTTGTAAAGAAACTGAAAATCTGTATTATCATTTACTTCTATTAAGTAATAGGTGGTAGTAATAAAACGTGGTCTATAGTCAAGTGGTGTAACTGTTATAATTGGATACTCTAAACATATACACAAAAATCAAAGTCTATGAGCTTGAAGATCCATGAATTAGTCAAGAATTTTGATGCTTTGAAACATCTCAAGAACTTGCTTTGATTCCACACTCATAGTGAACTTTGGGCAACAACAGCCACCTCATTCTTTAGACAGGAGCACGGAAAAAGATGCCTCCAGATCCTGACCATCACTCACACAGCTAGTTCCCCAGAACAGGCCTTGAGACTACTCTTTCTGTCTTTAACTCCAATTTAACAGTTTGTTCTCTCTAAGCAGCCTCCCCATGGAGGAAATATAAGTCATGGCTAATCCTCGGCACCACTGAGATCTGGCTTCTTCCTCTCTCAGCTAGTCATTTCTCTGAGCTGTGGGCAAGTGTCTGGGAAGGAGAAATGAATCCTGGTGCCAGATAATATGTCTGGCATGTGTAAGCTTTGTAACACAAAGGGAGGTCTGAACACACAGTGCACAGCTGACAAGGGGATGAGATGCTGCTGAGATGGATAACATTTTAAGCACAGCAGTCTCACTGGTGTGTGTACAACATTTTGTGTGGAGATACATCCATGTGCAGTAGTGAGAAAAAATACGGTTCTATGATGGCAAAGCTCTAGACTCTTGAAATTCTAGTGTGTCAGATCTTTGGGTGTGACATTGCATATAGCATACATTGGAACTTTATTGGCTTTAGAAAAATGGGAGAAAATATTTCACCACAGAAAGCTCCTGGGCGTGTAAAACAAGGAGTTATAGCCTCAACAGTCTATGAAGGAAACTCAAATGAAGCGACTACAGTATAAATACTGCAGTTGTCAGAGGATAGCACATTTGACTAGGAACATAGGGGTGCCACTGAGGGATGGAAGGTTGATGGAGGTGCCAGTGTGGGTTTGTAAGTTTTCTGTTTAGACTTAGTGACTGGTTGGTTGTGTGTTCATTCCCTCCTCAGCAATGCCAGCTGCAGTTCTTAATGAGTTATTGCCTACCAGTACTGGTAGGCGACATGCACGTTAGGAGGCAGGTTCAAGAACATTTACTATGTTTCAGAGTTTATATTCTAAAGAGGCTCAGAATGAGCCCCTGACATGTTTCCTGAAAGAATGTTAAAACAGAGAGACTTTTGGAACAACTCAAAGAGGTTTTGTTTTTGTTTTGTTTGTGTTTTTTGTGATCTGAAATTGATGTTCAACTTCCCAATATGCAGAAGGCATTTATTAGAGTCCTTCACTTCTTAAGAAAAGATTTTCAGTTTTGAAACAACAGAGAAATAGATTTTATTACAGAGAAATAGATATTATTACAGAGAAACCAAAGAACTCAGACTGTCATCATCAATTCCTAAATAAAATTATAGAAAGCAGTTGCTATAGCAAATGACTATTCATTAGTTTTATCATAGTTAGGCATTGGAGGCAAAATTATTCCCAGCAGTGAATATCAATAAAAATAGAGTGTACGGGTGGGGAAGGGAATGAACATCTTCAGAGGAGCTGGGGCCTGGTAGGCAACTTTGCTTTTCACTTCATAGTATAATAAAGAAAAGACATTTTTTTATGATTCAGCAGTTAAAAAGCACTGCCTGCTCTTCTAGTGGGTCCTGACTTCAATTCCCAGTAACCACATGACTCACAACTGTCTGTAATAAGCTCTGGTGCCCTCTTGAGGGAGAGATCTGGTCAGTTGTCCTCATCAATTTAGACCTTGAAACCCAATGCAGACATGTTCAACAGAACCGCCATATATGGGCTGCTCATGCATGCTTCAGCACTGCCAGGGTATAAATTTCAAATTTCAATTTCATTTTTTATGAGCATCTGCTAAGTGGTAGGTATGTTGATTTGTTTCATACATGTGTGTTTTCTCCTCTCAAGAATCCTGAAAAGTGAAAAAAAATAATTGAAGTTCATTTTCATGCAAAAAAAAAAATGAAGACATTGAATGATCCTTGTTTTCACAACTAAATCTCCCATGTTGTTTCTCCCTCCTGGTAGGTCTCAGGATGACAGCCGCCTTTCAAGGGAGTCCTTTTGTCTCTGCTATCTAGCTCTCAGAGTCCTGCAGGTACATGATGAGTGCTTGGTGAAACCAGCTTATTCGGGGCTCCAAACTTATGACATTTTAATATGATGCTGTCCACTACAGATATGTTGAGTCACATCCATGACTGTCCTTTGACACATGAGACCCACGAGTCTCAGACAGGAAGGAGTCACATCACGGTGAGTGAATTGTCACCCAGTGCCTGGCATATTCCTCAACCATCACAGTTTCTCTATATCCTTGTCCACATCAGCTTCCAAGTGCCCCACACATCTCTGCCTCTGTCTTTCATTCCCTCCCTCCTTCCCTACCTCTCCCCCCCCTCTGGCATGCACATGCATTGGCGCATGTGTAGAGGTCAAGGGAAAGGAACAGTTGAGGGTCTTTCCATCTTGTGCATTATTAGCGTTGAACTCAGTTCACCAGCACTTTTATTGGATTATAACTCATTGACAAGATGATACGTTCAGTAGACTGACAAACAGCAACATATAAAAAAAGAACTGTGGGGGTTAGCATGATTTAGCCCGAATGTCCAAATTATTCTTGCTATACATCGATTACTATACAATAGCCTCCATATAATTAATAATTAATTAATTATTAATACCAATTGCTTAAATTATTACTTTGAAAAACTGAAAAAGAAAAAGTTTAGATGGGCCACAGCATATCTTATTTCTACCATTCAGATATTATTCCAAAATACATTGTTTCATGTTATTATGACATTCTATATAAATATGCACTATTTGTCTTTATGGAATCAGCCCTGTACAGGCATACTGCTTAGTAGAGTATCACTGTAGGCATCAACATGTAATTTTCTTATATACTTATGTATATTTTCATACACGGAATAGCTTTTTAATCAGTGCTCTTTACATAACATTAATTCAAATAACCTCTTCCAGGTGTGTATTCTTTTCATTTAAAAAAATCATTTTTAAAACCGCCATAGTGAGCTTCCTCTAAATGATTAACCTTCATGATGGAAATAAGGAATCTCAAGACTAGAGAGAGCATGCCGTTGAACAGAACCTCATGAAAGGACCGGGAGCAGAACGCATGTCTTTTGGCAGTAATTTGAGAATAAGCGACAGTACTGCTACCTCCTCTAAGGGCCAAGGACCTCAGCAACAGCGCCATCTGCAGAGCAGCTCCTGTCAGTGGATGGAAGTCCTTAGGTCTCTGGACGACCCCTCACCTAGTTCAGCATTCACGTCAGAGCAATGGACTGAGCTCCCAAGGTCTAGTCGAAGGGCAGAAGGTGAGTGAAGATGAGCAAGGAAGTTAGGACCGTGAGGGGCTGGTCCACCTACTGAGACAGCGAAACCCACAGGAACAGAAATTTCATCCGATGGATGGAGATAGAGACAGAGACCCACATTCACATCAGAGCAATGGATTGAGCTCCCAAGGTGCAGTTGAAGAGCAGAAGGTGGGAGAAGATGAGTAAGGAAGTTAGGACCGTGAGGGGCTGGTCCACCTACTGAGACAGTGTGCCTGATCTAATGGGAGCGCACCAATCCAGCTGGATCAGGACTGAATGAGCATGTGATCAAACCAGACTCTCTGAATGTGGCGGCCAATGGGGGCAGACTGAGAAGCCATCAACAATGACACCAGGACCTATCTCTTCTGCATGTATTATCTTTTTGGGAACCTAGTCTTTTTGGATGCACACCTTCCTAGGCCGGGATGGAGGGGGTGGGCCTTGGACTTCCAACAGGGCAGGGCACCATGCCCTCTTTTAAGGAAGAAGGGGGAGGGAGGAGGGGTGGGGGGTAGCGGAAGAGGACTGGGAGAAGGGGAAGAAATGTAAAAATTTTATTTATTTATGTTTTGAATGGAAAAAATAAAAAAAAAATTTAAAAAAGATTCTCCGGCTTGCCTCTATTCACCTGATCCTTTATCTGTGGGTTTCTGAAAGTGGAGTACACAGCCTCTCCTTTTATCCCTACTCAGAATCTTTTCTTGGGATCTGCAAAGTGGTTTCATGGCTCCAACCAATCCAGTTTTGTCTTTCTCAGAAAAAAGCCTGGTGCTGGTCCCAAAACCTCTGTAAGTCAGCCCAGAGGGGAACATGTTGATCTGTTTCTTGGAATCCATCTAATATTTTAGACAATTTATACTATATTTTTATACTTTTCATGGATATCATTAAAGTTTTATCTCATTAATTTTACATTAATTGAAAAGAGGAAAAGCAAAAATATGGCTAGGAGTTTATTTGCCTTATCTCCTTTGCTTGTTTAGCGGTGGCTGTCTTTAAAATCACTTGCTAGTCTGTTGCTAGTACCATCATAAAAGTATGAAAGCCATGTATCAGCCATCATGCAGATTGAAAATAAACTACTAATTTAACACATCAACATACAGTTGCTTTTTTCTATTAAGTTCCTCTTTCTCTTTCCTTACTTTTATTTCTGTGTATGATGCATGGTTGAGAACATTCTATGAGTTACGTCCCTTGAAAGATAAAGTATTTGTGTCATTTTATCCAACTCTACCTTTAGTTTGTGTTCATAATTAACTCATAATTTAATAATCAAAACTACAAACAAAAAGCGAATGAAGTCAAAACCATATTTTTCTCACTGAAGAAATTACTTTAAAGTCTTCCAGAAACTGTTTTGCTTTAAATATCAATGCACACATTGAAAATCATTCCTTCAATTTTATGATGTATACGTGTGTACTACAAGGGTTCATGCTACTGTGTGGGTGTGGAGGTCAGGGTCAACTTTGTGAAGCAGCTTCCCTCCCACCTTTTTGCTCTATGGGAAGCAGTCCCTAGGCTTACACAAGTGTCTACCTGTTAAGCCACAATGTTGGCCCAGACGTGATTTATATCGTTTTGGTGTTTGTTTTTTTTTCTCCCATCTGAATACTGGTATTCAGATACTTAAGAACATTGGAAATTTCACTAAGTCAAACTAGTGTTATACTGTTGTTATTCCTCTTCTTTCTGCCTTCTCTCCCTCCTTCCCTCCCTCCCTTCTTCCCGCCTTCCCAGAATCCATCTCCTTCTCCCTCTACACTTTCCCCTCTGCCTGTTCTTCCTACCTGCCTCCCTCCCTCATCATTCTGGCTATCTGCTTTCACCTTCCTGGAATTACAAATGACATGTGCTGGATTTTTTTATATTTATTTTATTTAACCCTTTTCTTATAATTTCTGTTTATCTTGCTAAGCTACATTTCTCCAAGAATCTTATAATTCTTTTTGATTAATACATGACCTCTTCTGTGTGCACCTTTGTTTATTTCACATACATTCACGGTAACTAAGAATTCTAATTAGCTCACTACATAGCATCCTGTTTTCTTGGTTTAGAGTGAAGACCTCTTATTCTTCTAACAGTAATGGTCTCTGGAAAAGGCACCGCTGCTTTCTCTCGGCTACATCTAACTCCCAGAGCTGTTACCCTTCCATGTACCGAATGACATATGTTTCTCTCAAATACTATTGCTCTGAAAGGTATCACGATTCATGATTTTCTTTTCACCATTTTATATAAAATCATATTGCTCTTGTCTCAGATTATGTTATCGAGTCTCTGGGAATTGAAGTTTCTGCTGGAAAATACAGCTATGCTATGTTTTAATCTAGAATGCTCCCCAAAACTTTGTGTGTTGAAGGTTTAATTTTTAACTCTGGTACAACTCCAGAACCTTTTATCCCTGGCACTTAGGGGAGGATGCTAGGAAATGGGGACCATCTTGGTTAATGCTAAGCCCTCCCCTGTCTCTTTTGTCTCCCAGTGAGCCCAAGATGATCACTTTCATTCACTATGACTCTCACCATGACTGCAAAGGCATCAGGGCCAACTGACCATGTGAGGAAATCTGCAAACCCATAAACCACAGCAACCTTTTCTGTTTTGTAGACTGAGGATATCAGAGGACCTGTCACAATAACACAAAACTAACTAGCACCAGCTCCCTGGTTGAGTTTGGTGACAATGTACACTTTCAAAGGTAAATAGCTACCCGAGGCAGTGACTTGTGTTTAGCTGCTGTGCCTCAGTGCATGGTCCCCATTTTAGTTCCCATGCTGAAAGCAAAATTGCAGCTGATGGTCCCATTGGTCCAAATGCTGCTTTTTCATTAATCACTGTCTGAGATACCCAGAGAGTCTGCTCATTCCATTAAATCTTTATTTGAAGCATATAGAGTGATTTTTCTGACTGTAGAACTTTCCTCTGTGTGTGAGGAAGGGCCATGTTTACTACAAGATGTGTTTTGTTTTGTCTACCCCCCACACACACCAGACACAGAGACACACACATAGATGTACACACACATACACAGATACAGAGAGACACACAGATATAGACACATAGACACACAGACATAGACAAACACACACACACCTCTGTACACCAGTACATCTCTCTCTGATGCAATCACTTCTTATTTTAAAGTTTGTTAAAATTTTGCCACTTCCTCAAAGATTCCAAAGTGAGAGAGTAGGAACAGTATCTAGAAACAATGATGCTGACTGATGATGATTTGGCTGCACAAATCACTACAGGAGTGTTGTTGATTACAGCTTCAATAAGCAGTTAGAAACCTTTAAATTCTCACTCAGCACAAAGGAATATTCCTCATCTTCTCCATTGTATATATATTTCATCGTTTACATTGAAAATGTTGATTCTCAATAGTGTCAATATGCTCATTGCTTAATCTTTGTTGTTGGTTGGCTCTGGAATGTTCCTAAAGGCTCATTTGTTTCATGTTTAGTCTCTTGCTTGTGGTCCTACTTGGAGAGTTGTGGATGCTTTCCTAAGTGGGACCAGACTTGAAGCAGGTTACTAGGGGAATCTTGGGAAAATCACACCTGCCTCTCACTCTTATCTAGAGTTCACTATATGCCAGTCCCTATCCAGCAAATAAGCTACTGCCATAGACCCAGTTTCTTCATTTTTTTTTTTTTGCACAATGATGGATTGTGTCTCAGGCATACCTTCCTTTCTTAAACTGTTTCTATGCAGTAATTTGGTCACAAAATACCCACCACAGCTTCCAATAGCACACTTTAACAATTACTTTCCCCATATCACTGTGAGAAATAAAACCACTGTCTAGGGCTCTAGATTCATATAGTTTTCTTATGCATCTATTTTCATCTTAGTGTATATAATCAACGGTTTGAGTCTCAGTGTTGTTTTGCTCAGCTTTCCTCTCTCCACAGGGTGCCTGTTACTAATTTGAAATAGAGGAGTCTATTTGAGATTATATATGTTTTGGGGAATTGAATTCCCCCTCCTTATTGATTTAATTTTGTATTTTAAGTTGAATATCCACCTGTGTATCAAAGTAAGAACTATAGAGGATTTATGCTCAGATAAGCATTTCTTTTCATCTGTCCTCACTCTTTCTTTTATCCCATGCTTGAGTTTTATTACTCTGTGTTCATCATTTCTTTCTCTTTGTGGGTCTGTGTCAATATGTCTACTGACTGGTGTGTGACGTTTATCAAAAATTCAGCACAGAAGAAAATAATGATCTGTAGGACTCAGGATGATCTCCAGTGACTTAATGAGTTGGTCACACCTTGGTGTGATCCCTCATCTCCAGCTGAAGTGGGTCTAATTTTAGATATGTTATCATATACAGCCAAGAATCCAAGAGTGACTTCAAACACCCCATTTTCTGCCTCACCATACAGCTTCTGAGATTACTGGTGTGAGTGAGTCATCACGCCTGCTTAAAATAGAGTCTTTTACTTGCTGATAGTTGGTAAACCATGGCAGTTGTGTTTGGAATAGTCATTCCTTCTATTGTTGAATTACATAAAATTGGAGAAGAGAGAAGGACAGAGGGACACACAAAGAAAACAGAGACAAGGGCAGAGAGCTCATCTTCCCAGTTGTCAGATCATGCCAGGTATACTGTCACATCTCTGTGTAGTACAAGGCCAGCAGCTTTATGGCCGGCAGGTGTGGACCATGTCATAGGTGACAGAGGTTAGGAGAGAAAGGCCCTCACTCCTCCAGCCACAGTATTCTGCTCACAACCACATGAACTTAGAGACTCCACACCCCAGAAGAAATCTGCCTGCCACCTCAAATAAGGCCTTGGGAACCCCAAATGGAGCCGCTGAACTAAGCTAGACTCCTGGCCCATGGAAACTAAGACTAAGGAAGAGAAGGAAATTCATATCAGCGGGCCAATTTGTGGTGATTTATTGTTCCTTATAGAAAGATAGTACATAGATATTTTATTCTGCATCCATTTTTTACAGATGGGTGTATTTTTTTGTATTTTGTGTTTTTTGTATATTTTAATCTATTGGATTAATCAAATCTGCCTATCAGTTAATATTTGTAAAGTTTTTGTCTTATCATTTTAAAGATTGCAACTTTGTAACAGTCTATCTTTTTATTAACTTTTAAAATTATGTGGGATAGTTGATTTCTATTATATAATAAATTGTTACAGTATACCTTAGGGGCATGAGGAAATAATTTTCTTATCATAGCTAAGGTAAGCCTATTACTGTTATTCATTTCATAGAATACTTCATTTTATTTTTTCTTGATGAGGACAATAGCAGCTAGACTTTCTGAGTACTCTCTTTTTTCCTTCCTCATTCCCCCTTTCCCTTTTTCCTGTTTACTTCAAATACTTGGTCAGGTTTATATAGTTTCAAGTGGCCACCCGTCCATATGTGTCTTCCATGGAAACTCCAATCACCTTTATTTTTCCTTTACTTTTCATTATCCATTTGTTTGGTTTTGCATATCCTTTGACTCCACTGAACCATTATATAGTAATCAAGTATGCTACTTGCCTTTCCCCATTTTCTTTTGACCTTTTTGTACCTTTAAGATACTGTTTTTTTTTTTTACCTGTTTCTATACAACCCAGGAATCTAGAGCTATATAATTCTTAGTCTTTAGTATATTACCCCCCCATCTCTCTGTCCTTCTTTTAGTAATGACCTATCATTGACAGTTTATTTATAGTTAATATCAATTCTATACAAAATACATTTGGGTACCAATGTATTTGGAAATTTTCAAGTCAGGTTTTTTTAATCAATTTTAATATTTTCTTTTAAAATATTTATTTAATATTTATGTGTATATGCCTAAATTAGTTTATGTATCACATTGTGTAGGAATACATACAGACTAAAAGAGGGTGTCTCAATCCCTGGAACTGGAGTGACAGGCAGATATGAGCTTCTTAATATAAGTACTGGATGCTGAACTTGGTTCCTCTGAAAGAGAGGAGGAAGTGGCCTTAATTACTAAGTCATTTTCCAGTTCCTTTATCAATATTTAAAATTTCTTGTCTAATTTCCCCTCTTTACTATTTTATCATTTAGATTTTTAAGCATATTTGTGTTTTGCAATTTAGAGTTGTAAAGAAAGTAAAATCATTTACTCATATGGCCAACCCAATGCTACTTTTTTAATTCTTAGTTTATTTACTGAGGCTATTTTGGGATGGATTCATAAACTCAATTTTGACTTTTCGTTCAAATGGAAATAACATTTTTTAAATCTTTTTCTATCAGCCATGGGCCCTAGGATCATCATATTTTGGTCTTGGCAAAAGTTTAGAGGAACTTTGGGAAAAACATTATTTAATATGGTTTGACAAGTTGAGGGACATAACAAAATACAGAATTGTCAGTTTTGTCTCCATGACTCCCATGACATTCGCAACCCTACCAGTTCTGCAGGCAGAATGGGAATGGGAGTGTTTATCAGGTTGACTGTAACAAGGTGTTTGTTAGGTAGAAACAAAATATGGAGAAAGAGATTCAATGTGAAGGAGACAGTGTAAGATGTGCAGGTGAAGCTAATATAGTAAATTAAAGGCCCCATTAATAATACAAGACATGAATATGGCATCCAGAAGAAATCACTAGATGGGAAAGATGGAACTCCTGCAAGAGAGCTTTCTCTGCCCTATGTGTTGCTCACTGTGGGACACTGGTGAGGAAATCAATTCTTTAAATAGTGAAAACCCTCCAAAGGAGAAGAAAATTCCCATGGTGGTCAGGGTCATTGGTGTGTTATGCCTTCCTTCATCTTGGCACTTCCTAGGGAGCTTTATGTTTTATACATTAGAAAGGTGATCCTCAGCTGTGAATTGCTCTCCTTCGCTGCAGCTTTTGCAGTTTCCCCGTGTCTTGACACATTTTCATCTTTTCCTGATATTATTGGGTCTGGTTTCACAGTAGGGTTCTCAGGTCTCCAACTGTACAAAGGATCTCTGCAGTCATCTTTAGGGGCAGTCTAAACAGAGAGTTCTGAGTATAATCAGGACTCTAAAAGCTCCAACACACCCTTTGGTGCTTAGAAATGTGAAATATAATTTAAGATACTTCTTTATAAGACATGCTTCATTCTTATAAACTGTCATGAATATATAGAATGAAAGAGGAACTGATGGAGAAAAAGGATAAAGATGAAAGTAGAGAGGAGAGAAGAGAGAAAAGATAAAGAAATGAGCATTTTTTTGATATGCAGGCCTACACAACAACATATCCTCTTTTATGATTATATAATTCTCAAAGTGTTGCTAACTATTTGCTTCATGTCATAGAACTCTGTGACTCTCCCTGGTGAAATGTCCAGCCTTGTAGTAGTTTGGCTGATAACCTTGACCCATGATTCAGACTATGTGAAACAGTTATATTTATTTGTTTGTTCATTCATTCATTCATTTTAGTGTTTTTGAGACAAGGTTTCTCTATAGCTTTGGAGTCTGTCCTGGAACTCACTCTGTAGACCAGGCTGACCTCAAACTCATGGAGATCTACCTGCCTCTGCCTTCCCAGTGCTGGGATTAAAGGTGTGTGCCACCACCACCTGGCTAAACAGGTCCATTCAATACAGAACTTTTTAAAGAGCAAATTCCAAGAGAATTCACTGAAGTGAGAAGGGAATTTGCTGCCATCTGAGTTGCTGACAGTGGACTCAGGAAGAACATACTACTGTCCAGTTGCTGTGGTGTGCATTGAAACCTAGACCATACCTAACTAATAGTGGTACATACAGAGGAGCAGGACTGTGATCATTACTGTGGGTACTGTACCTATTTTTACAAATTCTAGATTCCCAGTCCTCAGAGAGCAACTCAGTGCTCCTTCCCTGTAAGTATGTTGTAGGGAGAATTCTAATTGGCCTTAATAATGGCCAAAACTAGGTCACATTATACCTAAAAATTGTCATTTTGTTCCCTTTTAAAATTATCTTTTAACTATCAGATCATAACTTCATTAGAATTCTTTAATTTTTCAAACTGTTTATAAAGACATCAGTTATTATATATAAGATGTATAGTTTTGTAAATTATATATGAATTAATTTGACTGCTCTCATGATCGTCAATATTTCATTCTCAAAAGGCACAAATAAATAGTATATAATATTCACATGCTAAGTTGGAATAAAGACTGTAGTATTTTGGTGAAAAAAATAAAACCAGGAGTCAGATATCAGAGTAAATGCTGAAAGATTAGAAAAGTAAAGGGCCAGTCACAGTCACCTCTTACCAATCTGACTCCTCATACCAAAAAGGGCAGAACTCTCTCTCTCTGCTCTACCTTAGCACTTCTCTCTGCCCAGCCTTATCACTTCCTGTCTGTTTTTACAGACCTCCAGATCTCTATGATTAACTAGTGGCTAGCTCTAACCTTTGATTTTCAGGTAAGCTTTATTTGTTAGGGCACAGAAATGTCACCAAAGTATGTCCTGTGAATCTTTTCCTGCCCAAACTTGAGAACTTTAATTAATATCATATTTATGTGAAGAAGTATTAAGTCGGCACAAATCAATAACCAAGTCAGCTCAATAGGAACGGGTATTTTTAATGAATGAAAAGGGGGGAAACTCACGCTACCCACGCCGAAGTCCTATCGGTCTGACAGACACCGCATGGAGAGAGCGCACACCCCGCGTGGAGAGAGCGCACACCTATGTTCTCTCGATTTTTTCACTTTGTCTCTTTGTGATGCAGTTTCCCTTTGTGAACAAATGGCCGATTGGACTGTATATTCCAGTACTTTAAACTAGTGTCATTTGAATACCCATCGAATACTTTTTCTATTATAAATTAAAGAACTGAGAATAAGAGGTTGCGGTAATAACCCACAGTGTGGCTCATTTTGACTTCTCAGAAACTGTTTCATACTCATTCGCTATTCTCAAATATCAAAATGTCTCATCGATAGCAGGGAATGTCATATTCCATTTAGAAATGTCATCTTCACAATGAATGCAAGTTAATGACAGATAAGAGACTTTTATTTGTTAAGGTGTTGGCTATAGTTCTAATGAGAAGTGATTTTTCAAAGGGATGAGCAATTTGCCACTAAGGACAAAATAACACACTCTAAGGGATTGCAATGTTCAGACCAAAGAGATAATAAAAGATTTTGAAATGTTATCTGGAAAGGAAAAGAGCTCAGGGGAAAAGGTTCGAGTACCAGAACTTATAAAGTGAGCATTCAATTATTTTGCAGGGGAGAGAGAATCAAGACATTATATTTTAAAGAACAAAATAGAGATTTTTTCAAACCACTTTTTAAAATCTAAAATATTTCAAAATATTCACAGATCTTTAGGGGGAATGGGAGTATTATTCCAGGATGTTAGAACATAAATATATAGCAAATTTTTATCAGCAAAGAAAACTAACTGAGTTTCCTCAAGTTGAGACATGGATTTATTCCATGGAATATGAAAGTTGTAGCTATTTTGAACACATGCAAATTTTTCAAAGGAATGAACAATGAGTGCAGACTTCACCAATAAAACGTACTGTTTTCAAAGCTGGCATCCACTGAAAGTTCTTTCTAATATTAAAAAGATTCATCCCCCTTCCCTCCCCGAGGTGATTTTCAAATGTCTCACCACAAGTAGCAGAAAAGCAAAGGGAAAAAAAGCATGTTTTCCAAGTCACCTGAAGATAACCCAACACTTTCAGTTTAGCAGATTTAATATTAAATAAAATGTCTAAAGTCTCCCTCATTCACTGGACAGTACCAACGAGAAGTAAGTGCAGTTTCCCACCAACTCCCTACAAAGCAACCAGACTGTTGGAGATACACGAAATTCTTGGTACTTTGCCAGGAGCACCCTGGCATGTGGTTGCTCTGGAGAGTGCTTTGCCTCTGGTTAAACCCTATGACAGTCAAAGACCAAGCTTTCCCCTCTTTATCGTATGACTTTAGCCATCCCAGCTCTTTATAAAGTATATGATAATCTATTATAAAAACATTTGCTTCCAAAAGTCTTTGCAATGAGCCCTTAAAGCAACATAAGATTTTAGAAATAAAAATTACTGGATTCTGGTATCCAAAACAATTTCAACGCTGTTGTTATTTTCTTTACTAATTTGCACATATAATACACTTAACTTAAACTTTTTGAGCATATACTAGGTCCTAACTTTGGTAGATTTTATAAGACAATGTTATATTCTTACAATAAGAAATAAACAAAACCGATCTGATCTTTATAGCATTACATCCAGTGAGAAAAATATGTGACTCAAAATTATACATAAAATAGTAATGTGGTATGAGCTGGTGAAGCATGCAAAATAGCAGAGAGCATTGAAAATGTGTTCATGTTACAGCACATCTTATTGTCCCAAAGACCTACAAAGGACTGGCAGATTCTTCTCCTTCCCGTGTGGTCAAATTAATTATGTTCATTTCTCATTGAATCTATTGTCAATCCCAATAACTGAGAGGTGAATTTCATATGACTGATCAAAAATCTACTCTGAGGATTAGCTTTTGAATTAAAATTAGAAAATGGCTCTGTAAATCACAGAAAAATAGCAACAAGGAACGTGCTTCTGGCAGAAGAATGGGCTGTACCAATCTCACCAGCTTGTGACGGCTACTTGCTGGTACACTATACCTAACTCACTATTTGCGGCAGGTACCATCCCTCTGCACACACGACTTCTGCACACACATTCCAGACTACCACTCCCTGACAATGAGTAAAACTGCAGATCTTCCTGGCAAATAGAAAGTAACATTGTTTGTTGTTTTTTTTTTTTTTAAAAAAAAAATCAATTCACGATGCTATGAAGGGGGAAAGGACATGACTCAGGCTGAGAAAATAGCTCAGTGAGTAGGATTCTTGCTCTTGAGGGCCAGGATTTACACCGACAGAACCTGCAGGAAGCCTGATTGTTATGAGTTAATGTAATCTTAGTGATTATCTAGCGATATAGAAGGTGAAGATAGGAGAATTCTAGAAATTGTGGGGTGGCTAGCCTGTTGTATGCACTGGCAAACAACAAGGTAGAAGGTGAAGAGAACACACACAAGGTTGTTCTCTCACGTCTACAGAGTACTGTGGCACACAGCTACCTAGCTCACACATAGGCACATTCTCTCTCTCTCTCTCTCTCTCTCTCTCACACACACACACACACACACACAAAAACACAAACACAAAAACACACATGAGTAGAGAAAATGAAAAGAAGGTCAGTCATATAAAGAGCAATCTTGCAGAAATCCTGCAAATTGCAGTTGAATTGGCACAAGAAGAAACTAGTAGAGATGATATTAAAAATAACCTATATAAAGCAAGGGGTTTGCGTATAGGGTGAGATTATTAAATTAAACAACCCAAATGATTATAGAAGAGGGGAATTAAGGCAGTAGGGGACATAAGTTTTCCCTTGACAAATGGAAGCTTATGGATCTTCAAGTATGAGATGTCAACCTTAGTTTGAAGCAAACACTTGAATGCAAGTAGTTTGTTCTCGGCCCACAGGTGGAAGAGGAGAGAGCGGGGCAAGGAAGGGAATCCTTTGGGAAGAGTGAATTACTGGATTTGCCTGTTTCTGCATGTGACCCCTAGGCTTCAAAGTGTGTGTGGAGGAAATTCCAGAAGATATGGAGTCCATAGTCTTAAAGAATCATCAATGATCACTGTGTGAATGATGTCCCCTGGGCTTCCTAGTAAGTCTCCTATGCTTTGTAGCTGGCATATTGAAGTCACTCAGTGACTTCTTGAAGACAGAATGAATATGTTAGCAAATACATTTAATGTAATACATCATAGATAACTTATGTGCACAAAAGGAAAAGAGCTCATTATTTCCTTTTTGAGGTTAGAAAAATAACATAAATATTCAATAAGTGAAATATGTCCACCAGTTAAAAAATAACTCTATACAATGGTTAAGAGAAGACAAAATTTTTTCCTGTTTGGGTCCATATTTTTTTTCTGAAACTATCACATGGCATTTGATTTGCATATGTAGTTCTATAAGGGAGCACTTTACACAAATATGTTTGCTTTCGTATGCACATAGGATATGCAGAATGTTAGGATATCATTAATACTAGAATCAAACATTAAAACAAGACTAAAACTCTAGTGCAAAAAAATTCAATAACAAAATGTCTCAGCTATTAAGAGCATTTGCTGTACTTGCAGAAAACTTAGGTCCCGTTCCACCATCCACATGGCAATTCACAGCTCTCTGTAATTCCAGGACTAGAGCATTTAATACTCTTTTCTGACCTCAGGCACCAGCCTCACTTATGGTACACAGGCATACATGTAAGAAAAGCATACATGTAAATAACAAACAAATAACAACTCAAATAAATCTTTAAAAATTAAATAGAGATATCATACACATTGGAACTAGGAGATAAAATAAATACAAATGCATAAACACTTGAATAGTGAAGTCAAAATATTGTTTATTTTTAATGTCAAAAGGTAAAGCTGCATAAACAAATATAGTTAAAGTAATTGTAAAAGTACCCTGAAACTCTCAGTGTAGAACAGAAGCTATATCTGGCGCATAGCATACCAGTATAAAGTGCAAACTTTTGGTGTGGGAAGTCCTTCTGTATATGTGTTGTGTGTGTACCAGTATGCACACATGCATGTGTGAAAGCCAAAGGACAACCTCAGGTGTTGTTCTTTAAAATGCCTATTTTTTAAACATATACTTAATTTTGTTGTGAGAGAGAGAGAGTCAGAGGACAACTTGTAGGAGTTGGTTCTTCTCTTCCACCATGTGGGTTTCCAGGAACTGATCTTAGATTGCAATGCTTGCCAGCAAGCATCCTTATTCACTGAGCTGTCTGATAATTCCTCATCTCATTTTTGAGACAGTCTCTCTGGCTTAGAGCTAGCCAAGCAGGCTAAGCTGGCTGGTCAAGGAAATCCAGATATCTGTCTGTCTCTACATCTCCAGGACTGGGATTACAGGACACGTAACCATGCACAAATTGCAAGTGTTTTTAAACTCAGGCATCCATGCTTAAAAGGAAAAAGAAAGTACCAACCGACCCATGTCTCCAACCCAAGACCAATCGAGCCATCTCTCCAACCCAAGCATCAACTAAGCCATCTCTTCAAACCAAGTACCAATTGAGCCATCTTTCCAACCCAAGCACCAACTGGGCCATCTCTCCAACCCAAGTACCAACTGAGCCATCTCTGCAACTCCAAATATAAAGAAGGACTTTCAACACCAAACTTTATTTTAAAAAATAGTACTTGTTTAATTGACTTTTCAACACTAATTTTCAAGTACTGTTTTAAATTGTCTACATGTAGTTATAATATACGACAAAGACAAAACAAATGCATAAGAATAGAAGTGGAAGGAATCAAATTACACTCAATTAATAGTTAAATGAAGACAGAACCACACATACAAAGAATCTCCCCCAAAATGTGAAGTCTGCAGGAAATACATCATTTTCCATAAAATATAGAAGCATAATCAATTTAAATTAAAAATATCAATGATTCACAATGTATCATGTTTATATCCTTGATACATATGTAAATAGTTCATCATATATTCACAGGCACAATTTTTGAATAAACAGTGATTCTGATGACATTCAAACCATGCCAGAAACTTTCATATAAATATACAAAGTTCTGAGTTATAAGCAGTTTAATTTACATTATGTATAAAATGATATCAGTATGTTCAAACATCAAGCTATTTGTAACATCAGAACAGTTTTCCAGGATCAGATCTGTTGTGCTTGAGTTGGGTGTTGAAAGATGAGAAGACTCTTTCCTATGATGAATGAGTAAGTTCAACATCTAAGATATACTTACTTTATATGTGTGAAGGTGTCATGCTAGCAAAAGTCAGCTAAAACCCAAATGTTGGCAGTAAGTCAGTGTGTGCAGAGGAATGGAAGCCTGAAAGACACAGCTGAAATGGCTAATGTTACAGAGTGACTTTAATTCATCTGTGTACCATTCAGCAAACAATATGATTCAGGGATGAAATATAATTAAGTTAAAATTTAAAAATACCTGGATAAATCACTAAACCCAAACTTCAATAATCATAAAATACAAAAGATCCAAGACCAAAAATGAAACACCATAGTAGAACATTATATTCAGTTTACATCCTAGGTAGGGACATAAAACATGTATTTTGAATGCATCATTTAGTGTCATTAATTCACCATCCCTAGAGAACTGATTTATATGGAAAACTCAATTAGCCAAGCAAAGCTATTGGAAAATCAACTTTTCTTCTATTGTCTTGACTCTTTTCTATTACTGCTTAAATTATCCTGGACTCAGCTCTGCTCCCTGTCCAATGCTGATATATCCTGGAATTGGTATTTGTGGGCATATCTGAAAATTTTCTTAGGTGATTTGAAAGAAAATGGGCCCCAGATGGAGTGGCACTATTATGTGGTGTGATCTTGTTGGAGAAAATGTGTCACTGTGGGGGTGGGGTTTGAAGTCTCTTATGCTCAAGCTACACACAGGGTGGCAGTCAGTCTAATGCTTGTTACCTGTGGATCAAGACATAGAACTCTCAGCTCCTTCCCCAGCACCATGTCTGCCTGCATGCAACCATGCCTTACCTCTGAAACTGTAAATTAGCTCTAATTAAGTGTTTTCCTTTATAAGAGGTGCTGTGGTCATGGTGTCTCTTCACAGTGGTAGAAACCCTAAGACACATTCCTTTTGCTTTCATGGGTTTTGCATGTTTCCACATGTTTTTCTTATTTTGATAAGCATTTGTTGTTTTTTTTCTGTATATTCTCACAGATTACTCTGTGAATTGTTAGTTATTATTTAAACCAAAGGACTGCCCAGAAGTGTTGGTTTTAGAGTCTTTATATTAAACACCCCTAGAATTTAACCAAATCTGTGTAAACTATTTCCTGAAAATTTCTTTTACTGTCCTTGGATAATTGATCCCTATTACACTACTGAAGACACATTTTCCCCACACTACTACATTCCCTGTGTCTTTTCTAGCCAGCATAGCCGTTTGCCCTTTCCCTGGCTTTGTCTAGCTCAACATCTTCATATTAATAGAAGATGGGTATTAGAATCATGGCAAAGCCTTAACAGGAAACATTCCACTATGTTCTACCCAGACCCATCTACCATCATGGGTCTTCAAGGAACGTACTAAACTAAATCATGTTACCCACAAGGCATTCAGCTGGTAGTAGGAAATTCAGATACGAGTAAAATGAAGTTGCTGTCAGGGATCTTAAGAGAGAAAGTAAGAAAGCCAAGTAGATGAAGGCAAGAGAGTGCGATGCAAGCAATGTAAAATAAATATCTCCTGAGAGCATAGAAGAGGGAAAAGGAGCCTGTGAATTAACAATGTGGGAACAAGAAGACCTCATTGGAATCAGCCAGTGGGTTATATGTGAGTCACAAGTGGTCAAATCAAAGGTAAAAGGTTTGCAGTGTGTGAGCATGCGCATCGATCCCATCATGGATGTAGAAGTCATAAGGGACAGATACTGAAGCCTCAGAGGCAACGGTGACCCAACAACTTTCACTACCCAAACAGTGAGGAGGGAAAATGCTCTACCTTTCTCTGAGGTGAATTTGCAAGGCTTTTACTGATGCATCTGAATTTCTTGAGATTCAGTTGCCATGTTTGAAGCCATTCAGAGGCAATTTACGTAAAGTACCATATAGCAGATGACTGCACATTGTACTTTAGAAATGTTTGCTTTTGCTCACCCATCCACAAATCCATTCAATTGCTTGACTAATTTCCATCTTTAAAACAGTTTAGAGGAAGCAGCTGTAGGGGTATAGAGAAAAGAGATGAAAGTAAATATTTATTGGCACCATTCATTTTCTCTCGTGCTTTCAGTCACACTTTGAATCAAATAGAGCTAAAAAGACTTCAGGGATCAAAGGGCCAAATATCATGAAGTGGCCACAGAAATTCCAAAGCCATCTTTCATTTTAGAATATATTAAGGGTGTCTTTGATGACCTATAGAAAATGATTTCATGCTTTTGCTCCCAATTTGAAATAAGCTCTTCCTAGTGGAGAAGAGGCATTCATAATTGGCTTAATGTCTCCTGTACCCAAAAGCTAAAATAAAACCTAATAGACTGTCATGAACAAGCATTTTTAGCTGCCTGCACTTCAAAATAATTTATTTATGTATTCATTTATTCATCTCACAGTTTGTTTTGTGGCTGTATTGTTACATCATGAGGCAGAAAAGGTACAGATTTCTGCCTCTGAAGATTATCCTGTTTCGGAGGAGACATGAGATCATGTTATGTCTAGTAAATTCTAGAAGCAAGAAGCTGGGATCAGTAGATATGAAATAACTTAAGAATGACACATCAGACAGCACACTGGGAAAGGCTCCCCTGACCAAATGAACTTCAAACTAAGGCTCCAACTCTGTCTTTCAGACTCAGTTTACTGATATGTCGAATGGGTAGCACAACATTCATAGGACCTTTGAAACAATTAAGTGAGATAATGATTTAAAATAACCACATGTAGTAGCCAACAGTACATGCTATTATTAGGTGCTTATAGGATCTATGTTGCCTATATCCTATGAATTTTCTGAAGTCAAACAGAGTATGTTTCTACAATCTGCCTCTTCCTCTCAAGGTTAAGTAGTCACGAATGAAGAAATGTCCCACTTCCCCTTTCAACCTAACTTGTATCAGCTCAATGCAGTGCAGGCGCCATGTTAGAGGGAGATGAGGTGTTAGGGAGACACCAGGGGCACAGAGTAGGGTCGGCAGTGAGAGCTCTTATGCACTGGCTCTCTTGATTTCCTTCACCTGTGACAGGGCTGATCAGATTTCTCTAGCTGTCTTCCAGAAACCAATGTGACAAAGTAGTTGGTGTTGGCCAAGGTTTGTTGGTCTTTGAGCTTCAACAACTGTGGTGGGACACAGAGTGAATTAGAAGTTCTGGAGGAATTTGGCTTTGGTGAAAAATGATGGGCACAGCACGTGGGGTAGTTTGCCAGTCTCCACGCTTATTTTCTCCTCCCAGGGTGTTCAAAAACTATGTTAATAATGACAAGAGGGAGCAAAATCAATATGAGGAACTATGGGGCTGATTCAGTTGGAAAGGATGTTGGCTGTACAAGGATGTGAATTCAAATCTCCAGTGCTGATATAAAAAGTCCTGACATGCCTATCAGGTGCCTATAACCTCAGTGCTGTGAATAGGTGGATCTAGGTTGGAGCTTGCTGGGTGCTTTATTAGTTGCAGACTCATCGGGAAAGCCTGTCTCAAAAGAATAAAAGTGGAGAGTGATAGATCAGGACAGTTGTTGCTTTCCTCTGGCTTCTGGGTATGTACAACCATGCATATCTGTACATACATGTCTGCATACATCATAAACATGCACAGCAAATAGATGAAATAAAACCCATGTCACAATTTCCAGGTCATAGTATTCTAACTTGTGCCTGGTAACATGACATTGCTACCTGTAGGATTGTTACTAGCCGGTATTTTTGAAATGAAGAAAACGATACTAGAAACTAGATGGCTTTCTTTAGAACACCCCCATGGAAATGAGAAAAGGGAACTCACTTAATATCCCGTTAATATCATTTTGGGAATTTGAATTTCATCACTCTTTTGGTTTTCGTAGGATAATAGATGGGCTTGACATTGTGAACTTCTGAAGATAATATTGAAGCCGCGATTGACACTCTAAATTCCACTCCTTTGTAAACCAGCTTTCAGTCTGTGATGGGCAGCCTGATGGAAGTGAGCATGATTAATTCTCCCGGAAAGCATCCGGGGGACAAAGATGCTATGTAATCAATTTTGTTTCCCTTTTTATCTTGGCTGCTGGGGAGTCCTGAATAAACTTCAAATTGGTTCCTGACACAGCCATCACCTGCTTTCTTCATAAATTTTCTTTTCTCTCTTTATTTTCATTTTAACTTTCCTGTGGGCATTTTTTATATCTACATTGATACCGTCATTTCTCTCTGTTGCTAATACTACATTTATGCTTGCATCTTGTGGCAAGCTGCCTGCAGCTTAGTTTGGAAGCAGGAAGGACATAAATCATAAATATACAATAGAAACTGCTTCACTCAAAGCTACAGAGCAACGTGTGAATCCAGAGGGCTTGAAGAAAGCCAATATTCTGAAGCACACTAACCTGAATAAAGACACAGGTGTAAGTTAGCTCAGATTCTGCTGTAGTATCATTTATATCTCATTTATTTTAGTCTATTTATTCATTCTCAGACCGAAATAAGTGCTACTACCTTGTGGGAGCTCTGGTTGCATTCCAACATCATTCCAAAGCAGCAAGGTAAAGTGGAACTATTGTTATCAATTGGAAAAGAAAGTTCTGTTTACACAAAACTTAGATAATGCTTCAGTAATTTACCTGTCACAATATAATTGGGCTGTACACAAATTACCTTCCATTTTGACTGATGAATTTTGATGCCTAGGTAGCAAAGATCTCATCATTTTAAAAGTCAATTACAGATGTGCAAACAAAGAATATTAATAAGGATTTCTCAGTGACACATAAATAATAAAAATGCTTGTGTTTCTGATGTGGAAATGAAGTATTTTTTTCATTTTCCACATCAGTCTGTTTGGATCTAGATATGTGTGTGGAAACATGTAAGTATGTATGTATTTTGTTTGTGATAACCCTAAAGTATGCATTTTCTTAAGCCTGACAACTGAGTAATCCCAGAGGAACATTCTTTTTTCTTTAGTTTAAATAACATTATTTTTCATTTATTTTATGTTCATACCACAGTTTCCCCTTCCTCATCTCCTCCTGGTTCACCTCCTCCCTCACTTCCTTTCTATCCCTCTCCTCTTCCACTCCTCCTCTGTCTCCATTCAGAAAGAGGCAGGCCTCCCATTGGCTTAAACAAAGCAAGGCACATCAAGTTGAGGCAGGACCAAGCTACCTCCTTTTGTGTTGAGGCAGAGTAAGGTACTCCAGCATGATAACAGGTTCCCAAGAGCCAGCTAAGCACCAAGAACTATTTCATTTACAGAGAATATTGGTCACTGAGTATGTAGGCAGTTGTTTCTATTGCTGTAGCAAATGTATGACAAAAATAACTTAAAGGCAGAAATATCCGTTTTGGTTCATGGTCTCAGAGGTGTCCATAGTCAGCTGGATTCACTACTGTGGGCCCTGAAGTGAGGAAGAACACCATGACAACAGGACTGTTCATTGAAAGAGACATCTCACTTTATGGCAACCTTAGAAGCCAACAGAATGACAAGAAGAGGAGAGGAAACAATATATCTTCTTAGGGCATGCCCTTGTCCAGTACATTTTATTTCCAATGAGTGCTAGGATCCCAGAAGAAGAGGGATCTCTAGATCAGGCTGGCTTGTGGGCATGTCTGTAGGAGATTGTCTTTATTGTACTAAAAGATAGGAGAGACACAGTCAGAACACAGATGGTATTAGTCCATGATTTGACCAGAGAAAGCTAGTTTAGTATTGAGCCTACATTTATTCTCTCATTGCTTCTGGGTGTGACATTATTCAGATTCCTACCTTGAATGCCCCACAATGATGGCCTATAGCCTAGAGTTGTGAGCAAAGCAACGCAAAACAAAAGAAAGTCTTCTTCCCCTCCAGCTGTTTCTTGTCAGAATATTCTCTCACATCAGTGGAAGTGAAATAAGGATACGGCAGGAACCATCTCCCCCAGTTGCAATTGCACTGTTTCCCATGATTAAATGCTGATCCAAGTATGTCCCCCACATCACCATCTCTGAACACAACTTGCATGGTTGACCAAGCCTTCACTGCATGAGGGAGGCACTTTACAGTCAAACCCTAGTACTGAGAGAGCCCTCCTCAGCTGAGGAATTCTTTACTGGTTTTTTTCTCTATGCAAGTTATCCAAGTCCTTTCTGAAAGGACTGGGTTAAATGCCATAATATGCCTGTTGTAATGAGGGGCTCGGACTGCGTTCCCAGTGCAGGGCCCCTTGTGCCATCCGGCTCCCAGTGTGTACCCGAAATAATTACACGGAAACTGTATTCATTGAAATACTGCCTGGCCCATTAGCTTTAGCCTCTTATTGGCTACCTCTCACATATTTGTTTAACCCATTTCTAATAATCTGTGTGTCACCACGAGTCGTGGCTTACCTGGAAAGATTCAGCGTGTGTGATCTGGCGGGCTTCATGGCGGGCGGCTCTCTCTGGCTCTGTCCCCTTCCCAGCATTCTCTTCTTTTTATCCTGTCTATTTAAGTCCTGCCCTATAAGAAGGCCAAGGCAGATTCTTTATTAACCAATAAAAGCAACCCAAATACAGAAGGACCCTCCTACACCATTAAAAGGGGAGCTCACTCTACCAAAGTCGCGATCCAATCCCTCTGGCCGACACCGCATGGAGAGAGAGCGTACCTGTGTTCTCTTGATTTTCTACCTGGGGTCCCAGTAGCCACACCCCAACTTGATGTGATTGGCTAGTGGCTCTTCCCCCATCATATGCCCATGATAGTTCTCTGGTTCTTTATTAATTTAGCATCTCTTGGCTAAGGCCTCCTCACTGGACAATGCCCTTAGGACTAAATAAAATTCAGTGCTTAAATGTGAACACTTTTGAAAGCAATAATAGTGTGATTAATAATCCACTAAAGACCCATGATTTATGTCACAGTGATAGAAAATATTAGATGGGTCTGTGATGAATATCTTTCCGAGGGATTACCTTTTCTTCAGTGCTTAGAGCAGAGTAAGCATTTGAAAAATTTATGGCAATTGAATAAAACAAATTGAAGCTTGCTATTGAATCTGACTTACAGTTTTAGGAAGGGCAGTCACGAAAACTCTGACAAACCTGGGGACTTCAGTGTATCTGTTCACTCTAAGCCAGGCTCCATACATGCACACACATCTCCTTTCTTTGAGTCTATAGAATTTTCTATTCTGTATACTGCTAGGTGAGGAAGTGACCTGGTCAGTTGTCTTCATCAATTTAGACCATGAAACCCAATATGGAGAAGTTCAACAGAAACACCATATACATGTTCATACATGCTTCAGCATTGCCAGGGTATAAAAAAATATTGCTAGGTATGCCATGACCCTGGGGAGTGTGTGTCAGACAGCAGGCAGGTATGGTGCAAGCAAGCATGGGTTGTAGAGTCACACAGGCTGCATGCTCAGTGTTTCTATAGTTTCCTAAGGGACTGAACCTGCTAAATCTCTTCACATTGGAGAATTCACTTCTTCATCTGCTGTGTGGGAGTGACACAACCAGAGTTATTTTGGGGCTACACAATCTGCATTTGAAATATTAGTAGTTATTTTCTTAGGAGGATAATTTAGTAAAAAGATTTGGGGGAACTAACAGAAACATTAGAAAAGTTGGGGCCCTAAAAAAGTCTGAGTTGTTGCTGTTGGGGACTGCGGACCACCAGACCCAAAATTTCTTGGAAACAACTTGTTTTCCTCTGCTCTGAGCCGCCTGCAGCTGCTCTGAGCATGAGACCCTGATGGCAGGGGAGTGGGTTCTGATGAGTCTGCAGTTGAAAGATCCCAAGAGCTGGGGCCTGGCCAGAGCCCTACCCTACGTAAGCTGCCCCTGAGCACAATAAAGTGGGCGTTTTTGACATTCTTGTCCCAAGGATGTCCCTGTGGCCCCATCTGTCTGTCTGTCTCTGTGTGTGTTTGTGTATTTTTAAATTTTCAGCCTCGTTCCTGTAGCGTGTAGCCAGTAGAGTGCAGAACAGAACCAGTAGAGTTTTACAGTTGCCATCAAAGTCCAAATTGTGATATCCTCTCCACTTGGTCCCAGGGGTATTCATCCCACTGAAAATGGTGGGTAACACAGAATATGGCTTCTAGGAGCTCTACATCACTGACTTGGCTACCAGAAACTCCACGTTGAATTTTGTTGTTCCAAGATGAAATTTATTATACGGACTTCTGATTATTAGCATCCTTGGCTCATCCTTAAGTTTGCAAAAGAGGAAACAAGAAGTAAAAGGTATATGGTTCGATTAATACAAGAACCTCCAAATGATGAAAAGATATTTAAAGTTGAGAGCAACTGGGAAATATAAGTGCTAATCAAACTGAGGCATAACAGGGACTTGTTCAGCTTGTGGGTTATGGTCATATTGAAGTCAACCATTGGAAAGGTCCTCTGTGATAGCTGAAATGTCCCACTCATCACTTCCTGCTCTTGATTGTACTTAATTATTTACAGATCATGTCCACAGTAAGTTTTATTTTAAGGAATGCAGGAATTTCGGATAGGAAGATATCTTCACACCCTGCTGAATAGCCTGACAAAGATATGCAGAGAGTGTTTATGTATGACTAAGTAACTTACATTTGCTGCTGGAGCAAGTAATTTCCTTTGCTAAGTGATAGATACATTTCAAATGAAGCATGGGAGTGAGGCCATGGAATTTTGCATACTCATGGAAATAAGTGCTTGCAGGTACTTGTCATAGTTGTGTATTTCCACTTTCACACAGACAGTCTATATATGTTACAAATATATTTGTAGCCTCTGCTTAAAACATCACTACATTATGTATCCACACGTGTCTTTGTTGTTAGCTTCCCCTTCTTCTCCTGTCCCCACTTCGAATGATATTTTGCATTCAGAATTAGCAGTCAATAACTCTCACCCAGACCTTTCTCCAATGATGAGACTGGGAGACTTTCATCAGGACTCCATAAACTGGGCATCATACAAAATGCACACCCTGTTCCAGCCAATGATATTTGTTAAATACAATGGCATAAAATAGAGTAGTCCTAATGAGTGTTTTTAAATCTTTGAATACTGTAAGTTTTCCTAATTTATAAGAGTAATCATTTCTGGATATTAAAATTAATATTTTATTTTTTCCTAAGAAAGACTGAGACTTTGGGTGGTTGTGCAACTCTCTACTAGTTGTACAGATAGACCAGGTTATAGATTGTGTGTTCTTGAACTCTAGTATTGGTTTTATATATGTTATCAGATATACACATTTTTGTGTACTAGGTTAAGGATACAGATTTTAGTTTAAGGAAAAAAAAAACATTTCCTAATGTCCCATGAAACTAAAGTAATTTGTGGTCGGTGGCTTGCAGGAAACAGTGGTCCCCAAAGTTATTACAGTTAAGAGTACCAGGTATCATTTTCTTTTGACAAGACCCTTAAAAAGACGAATTGAGGAAACATGTCCTAATTATGGCTATTATATTGCTGAGGCTCCTAGGATTAAAAACGTTAGAGGTTTTATAACCACTGACATGTAATATATGGTCGAGGAAAAGTACATTCAGACAAAGAAAATACCTGAGAGACTTTTCACTGGAGTTCCAGTTTTCATAGCTGTCTCTGAGCACACATGTGAGTAAGGGAAGGGCTACAGCTGGGACGGTGGGAGGTACAGCATGGTGATGCTCATGTCTGCAGACAAGAAACCATTGTGTCCATCCATTCCATATTTGTCATGATGTTTGCAGATGAACCTACTGTGTAGAAGGAAAGTAAGGATGAAGCAAAGACCAAGCTTCTAATTGGTGTCAAGTTCACAAATTAAGGCCATCCTGTGCAAGAACAACATGAGCACATCTCTGCTTACACTTGAAATCCAAGATCCTTCTTTCCATCAAGTATTTTTTTAGAAGGAAAATGTATTTGTGACCATGATAGATACCAGCCTTAAACGGACCGAAAAACCAAACAAACCTTTTTATATTTGGATCTCTAAGTACTTACATGCCAGTCACAAACACACTTGAGAATTTTACAAATTCCTATCAATATATAACTTTGGAGAAGAAAAGGGTGTTTAATATCTAGATAGATAATGCCATTAAAATTCTACAATTAAAAATATTAAAGTCTATTACTCTATTAGAGTCAGTGTCTATAGTAATACAATTTAAATAGCTAAAATAGAGAAAAGATTAATTAATAGAAGGAAGTTCTCGTTATACTAATAAAGCAGCATATTTTCACTGTTTAAATTTTTTTATTTTTCAAGACAGGGTTTCTCTGTGTAACTTGCTTTGTAGAGCAGGTTGGCTTTGAACTCACAGAGATCCACCTGCCTCTGCTCCAGAGTACTGGGATTAAAGGTGTGTGCCACCACCACCCAGTAAAAAACTTTTATACAGCAATCTTAGAATGTGAACAGTGATAATATACTTAGGAGAAAAGGAAGTTTGATATGAAAAAATGTAGAGAGGGAGACAGAAAAGGAGGGAAAATTACTTTCTTTAAAGGTTAGGATAGAATTTGTTCTTATCTACCAGACAATTGTGGTTTTCTTAATTATAATTAATAATTATAGTAGTAATACTAATAACAACAACAGAAATCAAGGATAATATTTCAGGAGTTTAATCTTGGCTTTGTCATTTAGTTATGTTTTTAGTTTTGTCTTTTTAACTCACTTAGCCCCACTATCTCAATTTATAAAATAAATGAAAACTCCAACTCAAGCAATTTTGGAGAAGCAAGTGATGCCAAGATACTTGCAGCTCAGTTTGTAGTGGGTGATAAGGTCTCAATCCATGTGACAGATTGATTTCTTTATAGTTAATGTGATTGACATTACTGCACTATTATTTTAGAATATCGTATCCTCTGTGTATCAGGATTCACTTGCATACCTTTTTCAACTTTCTTTTGCGTGTTGTTTAGTGTTGATTGCCAATGTGAATGGAATCAGCATCACCTAGAAGATAAGCCCTTGGGTTGCCTGGAAGGAATAACTAAGATAAGCATAGTCTTTAGTCATGTATATGCAATATGATTTGCTGCTAGAAGGATTTCCATTTCATAAGGGACTGTACCCTTGAACTGTGAACGAAAATGAACCTTTTCTCTCTTACATTAATTTTACCAGTTTTTTTTGTAATCATAGCAACAGGAAAATTAACTAAGACATTGCAGTTTGAATAATAGTGATACATCTCTAATATAAAGTCATCTAACATGTTGTACTTATATTTGTACTACATTTATGTATTATAAAATGTATAGTCTAATATCAGTATGTATTTTTTCATAGCACATATGTACTTATAAAAAAGAGTTCATGAAGTATGTGTCTTTTATTTTACTTACATAATTTAGATTTCTCTGTTTAATTGGTATTAAATTTTTAGCAAAAGAAACTTTAATTATTTCATTTTGTTTTCTTTCTTTCTCACCATAACCTGAAATGTGTATAAATGCATATCAATTAACAATTCAAAAGAGGTCAGATAATCTATATGATTTATATAAGATCAAAAAGCTAGCACTGAAACTTCCATTTGGATAGTTTAAGGAAGTTTTAATTTGTTATAAATGTGACAGAAATACCTGGTTTTCATACTACATGCCATTCATTAAATGGTCATCTCCCTTTGCTCAAGAGATGTATTTCATGTTGCCATGGTTTCAAATGCTTTGCAGGGTCTCAGCACTTATCACATAATATACAGGAGATCTTTTTCATATGGTCACCTGTTACTGTAGAAGTTAACTTGATTCAGGAAATAACTAGGCTAGCTAAAAGATAAATAGTGTAGGACGTTCTTCTGTTCAGGTGTTGCTTTCATTGGGTAATGAATAAAGAAACTGCTTTAGGCCTGATAGGGCAGGACTTAGGTAGGCAGAGAAGACAGAACTGAATGCTGGGAGGATGGGCAGAGTGAGAGATGCCATGGATCTTGTGCCTGAGATGGACGCTGGTCAGAATCTTGCCAGTAAGCCACAGTCATGTGGCAATACACAGATTAATAGAAATGGGTTAAATTAAGATGTAAGAATTAGCCAATAAGAAACAAGAGCTAATGGGCCAGGCAGTGTTTTAATGAGTACAGTTTCTGTGTGGTTATTTCAGGTGTAAGCTAGCTGGGGAGCCAGGACAAACAAGGGACTCCTCCCCTTTCAACAGAAAAACGATTGTATTTTTATTTATTATAAGGGGACTACTCACAAAACTGGATCAAGAAGTTCAAGCTCAGCTGTGAGGTGAGGGAACCACAGAGAGAGAGAGGGCACCTGGGCCGTGCACCTGTTTTTCTTCAGATCCCAGAAAGTCACACCCTAACTTGATCCCACCTCTTGAAGATAATTGGTTAACAAAGCTATACTATCACCTCACCCTTTTGTCTAAACAAGAGCAATCCAAACCCAATACAAAACTATATACAATAGGAACAGATATCAGTATAAAATTACAACCAACATAAACTATATTAAGAGAGGAACAAATGACAAATTTTTAATAAACATTCTATTCCAAAGAGTCTAAGTCTGGCATCAGAATTAAGCTTGGCTAAATCATAAGGGGAAGGTAACTACGACATCTAATCTTCAACCCCATTGAAGGCCTGAGAAGGGAGATAATATTAGTTGAGTAGGCAGGAAGTGCAATCAAGCAGCTTCCAGAGTGAGCAGTATATGACAGAGATAATTGACTACCTGAGCAATCAAACACCCATAGTCTCATTTGCAACATTGAAGCAACCAACTTTGGCTAAGGCCTAGCATAGCTAACAGACCATTTTCAGAGGCAGGAAATTTTTCAGAACCATCTTACCCTGTCTTGGCAAGGTTTGGCAGTCCTTTTCCGTGTGTCCTGCTTATCCAGTCCAAATACCATGTACTTTGTCAGAGGTAGAGGCATGGGCAGTTCCTTGCTCAAAGGCCAGTTGTGCCAAGAAGCAAACAAACTCTGACTGGAGTGTCTTTGGTGCTCAACATTCTTTTGGGAGTAGATTGGTGCTGTCAGGAGCAATCATGTCTCAGGTCAACAGAATCCTAAATTATTTAAATGCCATGTTCTACAGATCCTTGAAGTGGTTGAAGATTACCTATCTAGGCAGAATACAATCTCTATATATCTAAACAACCTAGTTAGTCTGACTATATACATAACAAACATGAACAACTATTGACCTATAATATTTAATACCTGTATAATTTAAAGACTAAATCTTCATGTCAGAATATTAAATAATCTGTAAACAAATGTGTAGCAAATGAGGACAATGACCTCAAAATGTAAACAATGTATAAGTATCTTGATCAGAGGTAAAAATAGTATATAATGCAATATGAAAACATATCCTAAAAGTTGTATCAATACACAAAATGTCCTAAACAGAGGTAGAAACATGCATGTATATAATCTGACAGAATAACTTTGCATAGGTTTAAAATATTGTAAACAGAAACAACAAATATTGATGTGGAAGTCCCCTCTGTGTGCTGTGATTACCATTAATAAATAAAGCACTGCTACTGCTGTGAGCCTATGGTAAGGGCAGAACAGAACTAGGTGGGAAAAGCTAGGCTGTATGCGGGGAAAAGGAGGGTGGAGTCAGGGCGAAGTCATGGAGCTGCTGGAGACAGATGCTAGAAACTTTACCTGTTAAGCCACAGACACGTGTTGATATACAGATTACTAAAAATGGGTTGAATTAATGTCAGAGATTAGCCAATAAGAAGCTAGAACTAATGGGCCAAGCAGTGATTTAATTAATACAGTTTCTGTATGATTATTTTGAGGCTAAGTTAGCCAGGTGGCCAGGAAGAAAAAGCAATCTCTCATGCAACAAAATATAATTTGAACTTGTATCAATATACAAAAAACTATACCAATGTAAATTATTCATAAATAATAGTTCACATGTATTCACTCTACTACCCACTATTGTGATCCCCCTTTTTTATTTCTAAACCTACATAGTTTCCACCACAACCCTCTACCTGGTACAAGTAATAATCAACCATCCCTAAATGGTGTTCCCAACCCTGAGGATAAACTTTTTTGAGAGAGGGGATGTCGTCCTCTAGAATTGCTTCCTGTTGCCATGGAGGTGATGTTATCTTTATGGGATCCTGCAAAAGTAAAGTGAAGGTTAAGTTTCAAGATTACTGTCTAGTAAAATGATTTCCAAGCAGTCAATAGGGTTTTTTCTGAAGTTCTTATTTGGAGTTCTTGCCAGAATGTCGTGAGAAAGTACACCATTTCAGCATCTGGTACCCAAAAAACAGTCTTATAGCAGTGTTATTAGCATCATGATGTCATCTCTACCAGGTGGAGTTGTTGCTGTGGGGCTGAAGTTTCTTCCTGGAAACTTCAAAGATTACTGCAGGAAAGGTATCTGTAGGAAATTCTATTGTTCATCATGGAAAACTTAAACATTAGACATATAGACATACATTCAATGAAGAATATGATATATACAAAATAGATACAGAGGAAGTAAAATTTTTCGTGTGTGTGTGTATGTGTGTGTGTGTGTATGTTTTGATCACCTGTCCTCATATGTCTTATTCCTTTTTCTCGATGATCCTTATTGGATAGATATTTTTCCTTCTGTCAGCATCCAAACATCAAGGGTCTCTTGAATTTTTGAAGATGTGAATTTTCCTGTAAAGACAAGAGCAGAACCCTGCCCAACCCTATATGGTTTCCTCACCACCTGTATGGTTGTCATTGTTGTGAATGAGCTGTCATTATCTTTCTTAAGAGATTTCTCTGTTTCAAAGCAAATCTTTATTAATTTTGATGGTATCCATAGTTTTTCTGCTCCTGTGGAAATGAGCAAAACCCTTTCCCAACATAGCACATCTATTGGTTTCTATTGTGAGGTTAACACATCCTTGAAATACACTAGTTGATCCAATTCTGAAGTTTGCACCTGTTACTGTAACTTTGCATAAATTCTATTCAGTAACCACCACCTTTAATGAGGAGTTCCTAATACTTGATGCAACTTTGTGTGCTTAGTTCATAAAATTCAATGGATAAATATGTGTGCTAACATCAGCATTCATTTGAAAACAGAATGGCCTATGATCCACTGGAAATAATATGAGCCCTATCATGCCTTGGTGTCCTAATTATTAATAACACCTTACTTTCTTCCACAGTTGATATTGAAAGTCAAGCATTATAGGAAAAGAGGAACAGTGCTGATTAAGCATATCTCCTCCTCCATTACTTCCATATATCCATTTGCCTTTGTGTTAACAGTTATATTTGCTATTATGACTATATGAGTTAGATAGTTCTTGGAAGCCCTTGGGTGCTCTTTTATTTCTGTTGATATTTAATGACTATCTCCAGGTAGGTGACAAATGTCACATTGGGCTCTAGAGCTACATAGATGAATACAGTACAGTCCTCCCTGAAGGGAATGTCTTTTGGAAGACAGACAGGTGTCAGAAGGGTGACTGAGTGACCCTCAATGTTCTTTATTGGATAGGTATTTTTAGTGGCTGCAACTGAAATAGTAAGACAAGGTCAACCAAAAAGAATACTTTTTGTAATAAAATTCTGTGCTGTCATTTTGATTAGTGTCATTGGACTTAACTATAAAGAGATAAGTGTACAAAATTTATTGTGTAATAAAACATGATTCCTGTGGAGGAAATGGATTAACTTTGTACAGTAAAATAATACTCCCCAATGATTTAAACAAGACACAGTTGATAAATAAACTTGGAGGAAGAACTAAATGAGTACTTGATGCTCCAACACCCACCTCTTGTTAATTTCTTTTCTATCTGACTATTTTTTTTCTCTGCTGGATAAATGCATTTTTTTAGAACAGAACTCATGGTTCATAAGGTTGTCTCTGTCCTTTCCCTAGGAGAAATGTGATTTAAACAAATTAAATTTCTTCCACTCTCGAAATTGAACAAGGCAGTATTCTCTTCCCTATATCTCTCACCCCCATGCTGAAGTAAAATGAAGACCCAAGTATAATTGGCAATTAATAACTTCAGATTCTATTATAGAACTCTTGTTTCAAATTTTATCTGCACAGGAATTTCATAAGAGCAAGCTTAGATTACTGTGAGAAAAACTGGGCCTTTCCTACAGAAATAAAAATGTCACAATGCCATTAAAATGGTAGGCTTTGACCTTGGATCATCTGACCCTAGGTCTCCTGTGTTTGTCCCCATGCTTCACAGCCTAGAATGAACCAGCAGCTGTCATACTGATGTATCTTAAGGAACTTATACTTCTACCTGACATAAGTTTGCCCAGTACCTGCCTGAATAGTTTTGTCTCTGCAAACACCTAGCTGGCAATAGTGGCAGAAAATGATAATCCCAGCATTCAGGAGCCTTAGATGGACAGAACACTTTAAGTGTGAATCTAATCTGGTGTATATATTAAGTTCAGTGCCAGGCTGCTATACACAGAAAATTGTGTGCACCATTCCCAGACTTCCACTCATTTTAATTCTTTTAAGCTATAAAGTTCTCTGTTTCGATACAAGAATTGCAACTTTAAGAAGCAAGAAGGATAAATGGAAAATGGCTATGGTGAAAAAACAGTCAATGTGCTTAATCAGGAAAATACAAATTAGAAAGATTAGTTACTAGTTTACTCCATGAATTAATACACAAACACAAGAGAAAACATTAGGTTGGACAGATGACTATCAATGTGAGTAAACTCATAAAACTTCATAGCTCAGAACTGAAATGTGAACTCAGAGATATAACTGTTGTCAGTGTCATTAAAATATATATTCCATATTACAAGGTCTAAAGTAAGAAAATTTCCTGGATATGTTCATGGCACATATTTAAGTAACATTTTAAGGACTACAGTTTAAACAAGACAAGAAATAACATTCACAAGCTAGAAATACTATGTTTCCATAGGAAACACAAACTAGAAGATGATGCAGCCAGTAAAACCATATCATAGATAAGACCTTCCAGGCCTTACAAACTCCTGATCCTCTGGATTTTAGATTTTTTATCCCCTCTTCCCCAGTGATCAGCAAAAATCAGGAAAAATTCCAATGTGACTCCAGGAATATTGTTTGATATTCTATTTTGGATTCATTTACTTTTAGCATCTTGTAATGCTATACAGTGGAAAACAGTTCTTTTCTGTAATAACAATAAATTGCATGTATATATAAACAGACAAAATACTGTAGATCATTTGTTCATCAAAGCAATCATAAATTTTAGGACTGTTAAATTCTTCTATATAAAATTCAAAAATATAATAAAATATTGAGTCATGCCTTATTTTTGAGTGTTGATTACAAAGATGTAAGTTCTTCATGCATTAACTCACAAATTATTAACTATCCACCAAAGACACTGAGGATTGCAAGAGGTGAAGGAAGGGAGGAATGGAGCCTGAGGAAAGTAAATCCCTCAGGCTACTGCCGTTTCGAGAAAATAAAAATAGAAAAGAAGATTGTGTATTTTAAACTACAGGAATACTATGGAGTAATTCCATTGGCCCCATAGAACTGCATCCAGTTATGAAAATTAATAACACTGGAGTGATGATCAGGCAGACTTTCGGAGAGAGCACAGAAGGGGCAGGAAGTTTTCCTATCCTGCACTGTAGAGGGAGATGGGCCCTAGCACTAAGTATCTTCCAAGTCCGGCCCCTCCTTTTCTACTCGCTTCACTCACAACCTTAGCTGAAGCCTGACGAAGTAGCTCCTCTCTGTCTCCTACACAATGATAGTTCATGCCATGTCCTAATTTGCAATTATTATCAGATATGAATTCAAACAAAGCTCTGAAGCTACAGATCACTTAAACTCAAGTTTCATTTGAGAAGTGCTTTGTTACTGACTTACTGTTGACCTGGTGTCTAATACTCAGACAATAAGGGCTCTGAGTAAAGAATGTCTGTCTTATGAGAAAGCAAATGCTTAGTGAAATTTTAAAGCATGAACAGCTTTTAGTTGTGGGAGAACCTTCACAGAAAATGAACAAACAAAACAAAACAAGGAATCTTTGCAGCTGTGGTTCCTAGGTAAACCCAGATTCTGTATCACCTTTTCCATGTTATCAAACATACACAATATTCAGTTAGTGAGGGAAAGGAAATATCCACTGGACAAAGGTATAGATACAGAAGTCCTTAAAGATGTATAGGAAAATATTACAGCTCCTTTGCAGTTGAATTTTTGAAACGTAAGTGAAAAGGAACCCTCTCATAAAAATCCAGCAAATGTTCAATCAGTTTTAGGTCCTGGTAACACAAATCAAATTTTAAAGTAATACTAGAAACAGAAATAGAAGGTTGCTATTATAACAGTAAATGTTAATATTGAAGAAAACAAATAGTTGGAATCCACAAACAATAAGGTCAGTCTCTTAAATAAATTAGACATAACATCTAGGTTCCTTTGGTTTCTTCAGCTGATAAATCCCCTAACAAACAAATACGAGAAAATAAAAACAGCCTTCTATCTCAGTCTTGTAGAATGTTGGAAGTGAAATATAATATAAGCCCTTTGTTGGTCATGGTGTTTTATTACAGCAATAGAAACCATAACTGAGACACCAAGCATCTTCCATATTCCTTTGACCAGTTCCTCCTCCTCATATTTCCGTGCCTACTTTTGACTATTGTCTGCTTCATTACTAAGGGTAACTTCCTTTTTCTGATTACCACATTGATTTAGTTATCTTATTATAGATGTTTACAACAGATTAGTGTTTTCACCTTATTTACTACAAATCTGCTTTATCTTTTTAGTGCATTTTCTCAACTTTTCTTACTGTTACTTTGTGAATTTCAATGGGTATTTCTGGTCTCATAGGATTCCTGCTAAAATCTGACATAGAATCACATTTAATTTATTTGTTGATTTGGGGAAATAGAAAGCTTGTCAGACATTGTATCTACTAGAGGCATGTTGTATTTCTTAAATCTATCCTGATATGATTGTCAGTATCTCCTATAAGCTGATTTCATTTTATTGGTCTGTCTGGTCACTCTGTTGTTGTATGGACATATATTTAGAATGGTGTTACATTCATGTCATGCACTTTGTCTTTCCCTATATGTTTTAATTTAATTTTTGTTTTGTAAAAGTATGCTGTATTTCTTTTTTTTAAAAAAGTATGCCTGATTTCTTTTTAAATTTTTAAAATTCTGCAATATTTACAATGTTAGTGCTATATAAATTCAATACTGGGAATAGTGACAAGCTTAAGGCATAGATATTTTATTCTTCTCAATCTGCCTTTATCCTTCTGTTTCCAGAAACCGTACACAGCCTGCTTGATTTTGAGTTTGAAGGCTTCTGTGACTTAATCAGAACATGAACTATAAATCCAGATTCACTACGAATATGCTAGTGGATTGATTTAGCATACAATCCCTAGGGGGTTCCCCAACTCTAAGTTTACTTAAGTCCATAAGTGATAATGTATTTGGTAAGTTTTCATGACTCTGAAGGTACCTGAGATGAACAAATAATGTTGGAATGATTTCTGGTTTCAGAGGAACCAATTGATAGGCACGTAGTTCCATAAGATTGAGTAGAACATTGGAGCAAAAATAGGCAGCAAAGGCACCTTGGCATCTTATTGTGTACAGGATGCAGTATCCTGGAAGGGGCCAGGGACAAACTATTCACAAGAACTTGATTCTGTGATGTACAATTCCATCCAGACCTCACCTACAGCTGTCCAAAATTCCCAGATAGTGCCACCAGCTTGGGGATTGGCTTTCTTAGTTCTTTCATTTCTTGTTTTGTTTCTTTGGAGTATATCCACATCTTTGTGTTGACTGAACATACTTACAATCATTATTTCATCTTTTTTTTGGTCTGGAAGCTCCTCCAGCTTATTCTCATTATGTGCCCCTATGAGTTGTTTGTGAAGTAATTTTCTTTCTTTTTCTCCCATGTGGTTTCTGTTCCTGTGCTGGGAGTTGTGTGTCTAAAATAGTTTGTTGTTCTTTCTTATTTGATTCCCCTGCCACACACACTTCTTTGTTTTTGTTCAAGTTTCTTTTTAGTAGTACCAACAGCAGTGTCCAGACAAGCAGCAGGTCATAGCAGAACTGTAGGGAAGGTTTTCCTTCCAAGTAGTGGTTCTCGACCTTTCTATCCATGTGAGCCTTTTAATACAGTTTCTCATGAGGTGGTGACCCCAGACCATAAAATTACTTGCATTGCTACGACATAACTAATTTTGCTACTGTTATGTTAATTACATTATATTAATGTAAATATTTCAAAGGATAGAAGGTTGTCAATGGGGTCTGGACCCACAAGTTGAGAGCCACTAATCTGTGGGTTCTGGCGGAAGTTCTGGAGTGGTGTAGGCAAGGTAAGCTTGGGAAGCCAGATTCTCCCACTTGCTACCAGGGGATTTTGTGGGTTAGGCTCCTGGAGCAGAATTCCTGGAAGATTTAAGTAGGCCTAGTATAAGAGGCCATAGCAGGTACTTAAGATATACTTCCTGGGTGGTATAACAGGAAGCCAGAGTTCCTTACCAGCTGCAGGAGGCTATTTTACCACTTGACAATTAGTTCATTTTGTTTGTTTCTTTGTTTCTGTCGCTATTGACTGGGCCATAGTCTTGGGTACTGTCAGTGGTTACTTTATCACCTACTACCATGGTACGTAGTTGATAAGAATTTGTGTAGTGAATGGTTGGAAAGACGAATAAATATCTTTGATTTCAATTGTTGTCCATGATTCAAGAAATGTTTTAATTATGACAGGAATGTTTATTAGTAGCTGTACGGTTTATGATAGATTTTATAGTAAAGAATCTAAGTTCGTTATGAAAATGTGTTTCTGATCCTCTGAGCAATTGGAATTTGTGTTGTCTCACATTTTTCTCCTATTTGGAGAGTATTCTTTCAGTGTATCATATGCTGATTTATGAGACTATTCAAGAATTTTAAATAGCTTAAATACTATCTGGGAACTATGTAAGTCTTTATGACTTTGATTCATTTACTCTTAACTTTTATTTTCCCTCCATTTAAACATATTTATATGTCTATGTCTTAATTTCACTGTATCTCCTTATTAATATTAATACTAGAACATATCCACATGCTCAGATATATATGCACAAAGATGCAAGTGCACAGTTCATATAGTAATCAAAATCAAATAAGTGAAATCTATATACCCATCTATGACTTGTATGTTGTAGTTTTGTTATCTTTCTTTCTTTCTTTTTTAAATTGCTTTATAAATAATACCATTCAAAATCTCCACCTCCTCCCCTCCTCCCATTTCCGTCCCACTCCCCCACTCACTCTCCCCCCAAGCCCTCCAGTCCTAAGAGAGGGCAGGGTACCCTGCCCTGTGGGAAGTCCAAGGCTCTCCCCTCTCCATCCAGGCCTAAGAAAGTGTGCATCCAAACTGACTAGGATCCCAAAGAGCCAGTACATGCAGCAGAATCAAATCCCAGTGCCATTATCGTTGGCTTTTCAGTCAGCCCCCATTGTCAGCCACATTCAGAGAGTCTGGTTTGATCACATGCTCGTTCAGTCCCAGTCCAGCTGGCCTTGGTGAGCTCTGATTAGATCAGTCACACAGTCTCAGTGGGTGGATGAACCCGTCACGGGCCTAACTTCCTTGCTCATCTTCTCCCTCCTTCTGCTCTTCAACTGGACCTTGAGAGCTCAGTCCAGTGCTCCAATGTGGGTCACTGTCTCTATCTCCATCCATCAGTGAATGAAGGTTCTATGGTGATATTCAAGATATTCATCAGTGTGGATATGGGACAAGGCCATTTCAGGCACCCTCTCCTCTACTGCCCAAAGACCTACCTGGGGAATTCCTCTTGGACACCTGGGAACCCTTCTAGAGCCAAGTCTCTTGCCAACCCTAAAATGGCTCCCTTAATTAAGATATCTTCTTCCCTGCTCCCATATCTGCCCTTCCTCCATCTCAACCATCCTACTCCCCCTAGCTCTCCCCAGTCCTCGCCTTCACCCTCCTATCTCCCCCGCTCCCTTTCTCCCACCCCACCCCACCCCCCTGCTCCCAACTTTTGCCTGGTGATCTTGTCTGCTTCCAATTTCCAGGAGGATCTTTATATGTTTTCTTGGGATTGACCTTATGATTTAGCTTCTCTAGGATTGTGAACTATAGGCTCGATGTCCTTTGTTTATGGCTAGAATCCACTAATGAGTGAGTACATACCATATTTATCTTTTTGGGTCTGGGTTATCTCAGTCAGGATAGTGTTTTCTATTTCCACCCATTTGCATGCAAAATTCAAGATGTCATTGTTTTTTACCGCTGAGTAGTACTCTAATGTGTATCTATTCCACACTTTCTTGATCCATTCTTCCATTGAGGGGCACCTAGGTTGTTTCCAGGTTCTGGCTATTACAAATAGTGCTGTTATGAACATAGATGAACAAATGCTTTTGTAGTATGATTGGGCATATCTTGGGTATATTCCCAAGAGTGGTATTGCTGGATCCTGAGCTAGGTTGACTCCCAGTTTCCTGAAAAACCACCCCACTGATTTCCAAAGTGGTTGCACAAGTTTGCATTCCCACCAGCCATGTGTTGCATTCCCACATCCTCTCCAGCATAGGTTAACATTGGTGTTTTTGATTTTAGCCTTTCTGAAAGGTGTAAGATGGTATCCCATTTTTTGGGATGTTTTGATTTGCATTTCCCTGATCACTAAGGAAGTTGAACATGACCTTAAGTATCTTTTGGCCATTTGAACTTCTTCTGTTGAGAATTCTCTGTTTAGTCCAGTACCCCATTTTTTAATTGGGTTATTTAGAATTTTAATGCCTAGTTTCTTGAGTTCTTTATATATTTTGGAGATCAGGCCTTTGTCTTATGCGGGGTTGGTGAAGATCTTCTTCCATTCAGTAGGTTGCCTTTTTGTCTTAATGACAGTGTCCTTTGCTTTACAGAAGCTTCTAAGTTTCAGGAGGTCCCATTTATTCATTGTTGTTCTAATTGTCTGTGCTATTGGGGTTATATTGAAGTCTTTAATCCATTTGGACTTGAGTTCTGTGTATGGTGATAGATATGGATCTATTTTCATTCTTCTACAGGCTGACATCCAGTTATGCCAGTACCATTTGTTAAAGATGCTTTCTTTCTTCCATTGTATAATTTTAGCAGCCCCTAAAGCTCATATTTCTGAGGAAAATATTAGAAGATATTATAGACGATGGGCTGTTGGGATAACACCTGATATAATAATTCATTTAAACAAAACCTTAGATGGTGATAAAGACTTAAATAGTCCCAGAGAATTAACAGCTGAAGCACAAAAGGAACTGACAAGGTTGAGGAAAAATTACAGAAGGCACATGTGGATAGGGTGAATCCAAAGCTTAGTTGTATTCTTGTCATATTACCTTCCATAATTTCTCCTCCAGGAATTTTAATGCAGAGAGATGATATTATATTAGATGGATCTTTTTACCACATAAACCAAGTAAAAAATTAAAAACTTATGTGAAAAAAGTCTCTGAATTAATTATAAAACGTAAATTTAGATTTCGTTAACTAGCAGGCATAGACCCAGCAGAAATTATAATGCCTTTCACTACTGATGAGATAAGAAAGTTATGGGAAGACAATGAACCATGGTAAAGAGCTTGTCTTAATTTTTTGGGAGAAATTAATAGCAACTATCCCAAAAGCAATAGGCTTAACCTTATAGGAGAACTTCTTGGATTCTTCCTCAAATCATACATGATGCTCCAATAACTGAAGCCTGTACATTTTATACTGATGCCAATAAATCAGGGAAGACATGTTACAAATCAGACAAATTGAGTAATGTGGAACAAAGCCCTTATAATTCTGTCCAGAAGGCAGAATTATATGCCATTCTTATGGTGCTAAGGGATTTTAAAGAGCCTCTTAATATAGTTACTGACTCACAATATGCAGAAAGAGTTATCTTACATATTTAAACCACTGAATTTATACCAGATGATACAGAACTGACTTTATTGTTTATCCAGATATAAGACATGATCAGGAATAGGCTTTTCCCTATGTACATAACACACATCTGATCCCATACAGGTCTGCCAGGTCCTCTAGCACAAGGTAATGCAGAAATTGATCAATTATTGGTTGGAACTGTGCTGCAGGCCTCTGAATTTCATAAAAAAAACATCACGTTGATAGCAAAGGTTTAAAGAAAGAGTTTTCTATAATGTGGCAACAAGCTAAGGAAATTATAAATAGATGCCCTACTTGCTCTTTCTACAACCAAACACCACTACCTGCAGGGACTCACCCAAAGGGTACTCAAAGGAATGATATTTGGCAGATGGATGTGTTCCACTTTGCAGAATGGCAAATTAAAATATGTAAATCACACCATTGACACTTATTCAGGTTTTCAATGGACAACTGCTTTAAGCTCAGAAAAAGCTAATTCAGTAATCACCCTTTTATTAGAAGTCATGGCCATCATGGGTATACCCGCACAAATAAAAACAGATAATGGTCCAGCTTATGTCTCTAGGAAAATGAAATTTTTTTGCTTATTATAATGTTAAGCATGTTACAGGTATACCACACAATCCTACAGGTCAATCAGTTATAGAAAGATCAAATCAAACTATAAAGGATATGTTAAATGAATAGAAAGAGGCAGAAATACCCCAAGAAATAGATTACATAATGCTTTATTAACCTTAAATTTTCTTAACATTAATAAGAAAGGGACAACGGTAACAGAAAGACATTGAATAATGAAAAAGTCTGCTGAACTAAATCAACTGGTTTATTTCAAGGATATGCTGACCTCACAATGGAAGCCAGGAGATGTGCTTCATTGGGGAAGGGGTTTGCTCTTGTTTCCACAAGAGAAGAAAAATTGTGGGTACCATCAAAATTAATAAAGGTTTGGTTTGAAGAGGAGGAACCTCTTGAAAAGGATAAATGACAGCTCATCCACAATGATGATAATCATACAGGAGGTAAGAAAAACATATAGGATGGGGGCAGGGTTCTGTTCTTATCTCTGCAGGAAAACACTCATCTTCATAAAATTCAAGGGATCCTGGAAGTTTGAATACTGACAGATGGAAAAAATTTACAACTCAATAGGGATCAGCAAGAAAATCGAATAGGTTCTGTAAGTAAAAATATTCAAAACATACTTTTAGATATATATGAATGTACTTATATATATAATTATATAGAGCTGGTTTTGCAGTTGGACTCTGTCTCAGTCCCTCTAAATCCAAGCCTGTTTTTTTCCCCATATTCTTTTATTCTTTTCCCCTTCTCCCAGTCCCCTGCTGCTCCCCCCCTGCTGCTTCCTTAAAAGAGGGCATGGTGCCCAGCCCTGTGGGAAGTCCAAGGCCCTCCCCACTCCATCCCGTCCGAGGAAGGTGTGCATCCAAATCGACTAGGTTCCCAAAAAGATAATACATGCAGAGGAGATAGGTCTTAGTGTCAATGTTGATGGCTTCTCATTCTGCCCTCATTGGCAGCCACATTTAGAGAGTTCAGTTTGATCATATGCTTATTCAGTCTTGGTCCAGCTGGATTTGGTGAGCTCCCATTAGATCAGGCACACTGTCTCAGTGGGTGGTCCAGCCCCTCATGGTCCTAACTTCCTTGCTCATCTCCTCCCACCTTCTGTTCTTCGACTGGACCTTGGGAGCTCAATCCATTGCTCTGGTGTGAATGTGGGTCACTGTCTCTATCTCCATCCATCGGACGAAATTTCTATGGATGTGATCAAGATATTCATCAGTGTGACTATAGGACAATGCTAGTTCTGGCACCCTCTCCTCTGCTGCCCAAGGACCTAGCTGGGGACATCCCTGTGGACACCTGGGATCTCCTGTAGAGCCAAGTATCTTGCCAGTCCTAAAATGACTCCAATAATGTAGATATCTTATTCCCTTCATCAATATCCACCTTTCCTCCATCTCCACCCTCCCACTCCCCCAAGCTCTCCCCAGTCCTTCCCTTCTCCTTTCTCCTTCCCCCTCTCCCCTCCCCCTACACCCTACTCCCACCTCTATCCCCACCCCCATATTCTCACCTTTTGCCTGGCAATCTTGTTTGCTTCCAATTTCCAAGATGATCTATATGTGATTTTCTTTCTGTTCACCTTGCTATTTGGCTTCTCTGGGCTTGTGAGCTATAAGCTTAGTGTCCTTTGTTTTATGGCTAGGGTCCACTAATGAGTGAATACATACCATAATCGTCTTTTTGGGTTTGGGTTACCTCAATCAGGATAGCGTTTTCTATTTCCACCCATTTGCATGCAAAATTCAAGATGTCATTGTTTTTTACCGCTGAGTAGTACTCTAATGTGTATCTATTCCACACTTTCTTGATCCATTCTTCCATTGAGGGGCACCTTGGTTGTTTCCAGGTTCTGGCTATTACAAATAATGCTGCTATGAACATAGTTGCACAAATGCTTTTGTAGTATGATTGGGCATCTCTTGGGTATATTCCCAAGAGTGGTATTGCTGGATCCTGAGGTAGGTTGATTCCCAATTTCCTGAGAAACCACCCCACTGATTTCCAAAGTGGTTGCACAAGTTTGCATTCCCACCAGCCATGGATGAGTGTTCCCCTTACTCCACATCCTCTCCAGCATAGGCTCTCATTGGTGTTTTTGATTTTAGCCATTCTGACAGGTATAAGATGGTATCTCAAAGTTCTTTTGATTTGCATTTCCCTGATCACTAAGGACGTTGAGCATGACCTTAGGTATCTTTTGGCCATTCGAACTTCTTCTGTTGAGAATTCTCAGTTCAGATCATTACCCCATTTTTTAATTGGGTAATTTTGAGTTTTAATGTCTAGTTTCTTGAGTTCTTTGTATATTTTGGAGATAAGACCTTTGTCCGATGTGGGGTTAGTGAAGATCTCCTCCCATTCAGTAGGATGCCTTTTTTTTTTTTTTAATGACAGTGACCTTTGCTTTACAGAAGCTTCTCAGTTTCAGGAGGTCCCATTTATGCATTATTGCTCTTATTGTCTGTGCCACTGGGGATTTACATAGGAAGTGGTCTCCTGTGCCCATGTTTTGCAGGCTACTTCTCACTTTCTCTTCTATCAGGTTAAGTGTGGTCAGATTAATATTGAGGTCTTTAATCCATGTGGATTTGAGTTTTGTACATGGAGATAGGTAAGGATCTATTTTCATTCTCCTACAGGTTGACATCCATTTATGCCAGCACCATTTGTTAAAGATGCTTTCATTCTTCCATTGTATACTTTTAGCTTCTTTGTCAACTATGAGGTGTTCATAGGTTTGTGGATTAATATCCGGGTCTTCGATTCAATTCCGTTGGTCAACGTCTCTGTTTTTATGCCAATACCAAGCTGTTTTCATTACTGTAGCTCTGTAGTAGAGTTTGAAGTCAGGGATGGTAAAGCCTCCTGAAGTTCCTTTATTGTATAGGATTGTTTTGGCTATCCTGGACTTTTTGATTTTCCATATAAACTTAGTTATTGTTCTCTCAAGTTCTGTGAAGAACTTTGTTGGGATTTTGATGGGGATTGCATTGAATCTATAGATGGCCTTTGGTAGAATTGCCATTTTTACTATATTGATCCTACCAATCCAGGAGCATAGGAGATCCTTCCATTTTCTGGTATCCTCTTCAATTTCTTTCTTCAAGGTCTTAAAGTTCTTGTCAAATAGATCTTTTACTTCCTTGGTTAGTGTTACCCCAACATACTTTTGCTATTTGTGGCTATCGTGAAAGGTGATGTTTCTCTGATTTCCCTCTCTGTTTCTTTTACCTTTGTTTATAGAAGGGCTACTGATTTTTTTTTGAGTTGATTTTGTATCCTGCCACATCACTGAAGGTATTAATCATCTGTAGAAGTTCTTTAGTAGAGTTTTTAGTGTCACTTATGTACACTATCATATCATCTGCAAATAACGAAAGTTTGACTTCTTCCTTTTCGATTGGAATCCCCAAGATCTCCTTATTCTGTCTTATAGCTATTGCTAGAACTTCAAGCACTATATTAAAGAGATATGGGGAGAGTCGACAGCCCTGTCTTGTTCCTGATTTTAGTGGAATCGCTTTGAGTTTCTCTCCATTTAATTTGATGGTAGCTGTCGGCTTGCTATATATTGCTTTTATTATATTTAGATATGAACCTTGTATCCCTAATGTCTCCAAGACCTTTATCATAAAGGGGTGTTGAATTTTGTCAAATGGTTTTTCAGCATCTAATGAAATGATCTTTTTTTTCTGTCAGTTTATTTATATGATGGTTTACATTGATAGATTTCCGTATGTTGAACCAGCCCTGCATCTCTGGGATGAAGCCTACTTGATCATAATGGATGATCTTTTTGATGTGTTCTTGGATTCTGTTTGCCAGGATTTTATTGAGAATTTTTGCATCGATGTTCATGAGTGAGATTGGTCTGTAATTCTCTTTCATGGTTGCGTCTTTGTGCGGTTTTGGTATCAGGGTAACCGTAGCTTCATAAAAAGGCAATGACCCTTCTGTTTCTATTATGTGAAAAACCTTAAGGAGTATAGGTATTACCTCTTCTTCGAAGTTTTGGTAGAAATCTGCATTAAAACCATCTGGTCCTGGGCTTTTTTTGGTTGGGAGTTTTTTTGATGACAGCTTCTATTTCCTCGCGACTTATAGGTCTATTTAAATTGTTCACCTGGTCTTGATTTAATTTCGGTATATGGATTTATCTAAAAAACTATCCATTTCTTTTACATTTTCCAATTTTGTGGCATACAGGCTATTGTAGTAAGACCTAATGATTCTTTGAATTTCCTCAGTGTCTGTTGTTACGTCCCCCTTTTCATTCCTGATCTTGTTAATATGAGTATTCTCTCTCTGCCTTTTGATTAGTTTGGATAGGGGTTTGTTGATCTTGTTGATTTTCTCAAGGAACCAGCTCTTCATTTCATTGATTCTTTGGATTGTTTTCTGTGTCCCTATTTTGTTTATTTCAGCCCTCAGTTTGATTATTTCCAGTCTTCTTCTTTTCCTGGGTAAGTCTGCTTTTTTTTTCCAGAGCTTTTAGGTGTGCTGTTAAGTCACTAATGTGTGCTTTCTCCCTTTTCTTTATGTGGGCACTCAGTGCTATGAACTTTCCTCTTAGCACTCCTTTCATAGTGTCCCATAGGGTGGGGTATGTTGTGTCTTTATTTTCGTTGAATTCAAGGAAGACTTTAATTTCTTTCTTTATTTCTTCCTTGATCCAGGAATGGTTCAGTAGTTGACTGTTCAGTTTCCATGATTTTGTAGGCTTTCTGGGGATGGAGTCTTTTTTAAATTCTAACTTTACTCCATGATGATCCAATAAGACACAGGTAGTTACTTCAATTTATTTGTATCTGTGGATGTTTGCTTTGTTACCGAGTATGTGAGCAATTTTTGAGAAGGTTCCATGAGATTACATCTGTTAGTTTTCTTATTTCTCTGTTAAGTTTCTGTCTGGTTGACCTGTCCATTGGTGAGAGAGGAGTGTTGAAATCTCCTACTATTAGAGTGTGGGGTTTGATGTGTGCTTTGAGTTCTAGTAATGTTTCCTTTACATATGTGGCTGCTTTTATATTAGGGGCATATATATTCAGGATTGAGACTTCATCCTGATGGATTATTCCATTTAAGAGTATAAAATGTCCATCTCCATCTCTTCTGATTGATTTTAGTTTGAAGTCGATTTTGTTCGATATTAGTATAGCCACACCCGCTTGTTTCTTAGGGCCATTTGATTGAAAAACCTTTTCCCAACCCTTTATTCTGAGATAATGTC
>PVIU01013157.1:14990-57239 GCA_004026605.1 Ondatra zibethicus | reverse complement strand
AAATAAAAAAAAAAAAAAAGAACTGCAAAGCATGGGCCCATACAGTTGAAGATGCATTGTTTTTAGGCTAATGACATCTCATAAGGGCATGGCTGTGGCTAACATCAGCACATTGATATGACTGTGACTTTTAGTGCTGTATAAATGATAATATACATTACTTTATTACTTATATAACATATATACTTCTATAAGCTGATTTCTCTTACAGGAGTGTCTACTCACCTCTGCACTGAAGATCATCCTGAGTTGGGATAGACGCATCCCTTTAGTTTAAATATGTTTAATGCTATTTGCTCATCATACATTAAGTAATTACTAACCTACAAAAAACAATAGAGAAATGATCTGCTATGAGAATTAGTAAAAGAAGAATTCTAGTATTCGTCTCTTTTATTCCACTACTAAGAAGTAGATTCAAGGAGGTCCTTTACAGAAGTTCTCAGCTGTAAATAAATGATAACATTGTATATCACCATTTTTTGTACTTCTTATTGGATCTACACATTGAGCACCCACAGCAACTGCTGATGTCCTTGCCTAAAATGATAACTAGACTTAATGTTCTTGGTAAAGGACCAAGGACCATCTACAGTTCTGCCGGACACATAGAAACTGAGTCTAATCAAACACTGAGACACAGCTTCCAGTTTCCAGGAAATACAGAAGGAATATCAACCTGACAAAGCGGCCAACGGGCTTCTAATTCATAAAACCAGAGTGTAAGAAATTCCATGAGCACTTGGTCCAAGATCTTTCCCAGATAAGTTGTAAATAATTGAAATAAGCGAAAGTAGTGGGGACAAAATCATGGAAAGCTGAGTATGCTTGTTTCAGCAATGTTGAAATGTGCCCTTGATGGGCACACTAGAAGGGCAAGAATGTAGACAATGTAAGAAAGCGTTTACTATACTAAACACGATGCTGTGTACGAGGGGTACAGAGGACAAGTTCAGTTTGTTATTGAAGGACATTCTTGCTAGGAAGGCTGTGTGTGTATAGTGTGGTATATTGCTTGAACAGACCCTAGTGTGTGTGCATATGTGTTTGTTGACACACTTGTGTACATGGAAGCCAGGGATCAACATGGAGTATCTTCCTTAATATCTTCCTCCTTGTCTGTTGAGACAGGAGAGCTCACTGATCCTGGGGCTACAATTGGCAAGGCTGACGACTTATGAGCTCTGGGGACCCGCCTATTTCTTCTCCATCCTCCTCCTGTTTTGGGGCAGCAGATACTTCATGTGACAGTGCCTGGCTATTATGTAAGCACTGGGGGATCTGAACTCTCATCATCCACAGGCACAGCAGCACTTTACTGACTGAGCCATCTCCCCAGTCCCTGGAAAGTTCTGTTTCTTAACCCAGTTGCTGATTACAGGGATATAGCTTTTAAAATAACCCACTCAACTATATATTTATTTATATCCCTGGAAGTGTTGCTGCTTGTCCCTTGTTTTATATCTATAAAACTAACTTAAAGACAGTATCTATTTCTCCTCAACTGGTATTCACATGGTTTTATTATAACCCTGAGCATTCTTGTGTTTGTTTTCTAAAATAAGTTGTATTTCCTAAGTTCATTCAATCTGGCAATACTGTTAAGTATTCCATTTTCTGTATTTCTTTCTGGTACTATTATAATTCTTCTACTATTATCACCCACAGTACCTCATATAAAAACATATTTATGACTACGCAGGTTCATTAAACAGGTTGGCATCCTCCTGTTCCTCCCCAGATTTCAATTAAAATAACAATGAAACATCATGACAACTTAGAGTTTCTTCATGCTTATTGCTTTCCCCCGCGATGGAGTCAGTTTCGAAAATTATTTCCCGTCTGATAACCAGTTCCCCAGCATGGTCCAAGGTTGGGCTGTAAACTTTAGGAGCAGAGCAGTCATTGATTTTCTTTCAGCATATGCCACCCATTCTTCCCCAGCCAGCAATGGATCAATGGATTAAGATGTAATTAATCTCAGCTCTTGCTGCTCACCCATGCCAACTGGAGGACATATTACCTATCAGAAAATAGGCACTAATCCTGCTCTGGACTAATTAAAATATAATTAAGTAAGGTTCTCTGTGGGTGACCATATGTATTCTTTCAAAGAGGGTTTTACGTGAGTTTAGATTGTTAACTACAAGATTAATTGGTTGCAAGAAACTTTGTTAATACATCAAATCCTCGGTGAGGTGAGTAATACATTAATTTTTTGAGGAGTGAAGTAGTATATTATTTATCTGTATTTACACTTTCCTACTCATTATTCTTAAAGGGAGGCATCTATTAATGTACCTATGCATGCTAAGATGAAGAGGGGGAATGAGAAAACGAGACGTTGGTGTTAATTGTCTTGTGGCTGAGATTCATTTTGAGTTGTTGCCTACTAGGAGTAGCCGCTGAAGTAATGTGGGAAGATTGTTTGTAACAGCTCCATTTAGGTTGTACACTCCCGGCTGCTATTAAGGGTTAAGACAATCATTTCCTCATGCATCATGTGGTCACCACAGCTGATGAGCAGATAAAACAAGAACAAGGAGGTGAGGCAGAGAGTGTTTTCTTAGTGTTTTCTCTTCCTTGTCATTTTTTAAAGCAGTACCTTTGAAGAAAGAGGAAAGTCACTTCAGAATGCTGACCAGACAGGTTAGAGCTCCCCATGACACTTGACACAAGCAAATAGGACTGAAGTTAAATCATTCCAGATGCAATCAATAAAAAATGGCAATTTGATTAGAAGAGACTTAAGCCACTCTGGCCAGGGGAGCAGGGAGGCTAACTGCAAATCTTCACCTCTCCCTCCTTCCCTCAAATCCTTTCCACCATCTCCGTAGTGGAGCACCTGCTACAGCCTCCCATTCCTCTCTGAAAGTCCTCACTCTCCCTCCTCCCCTCCAAGACCCTTTCCCCTCTCTCTGTAGTGGAGCACCAGCTGCAGCCTCCTGTCCCTCTCTGCACCTATCTCCAGCTGGTGACATATCTCCAACCTTCCTCCCCATTCATCTCATTATCCAAACCCCCAACTCCAGCAGGCACCCACCTGTCAAGACTGCCAGAGAAGCAAGTAGGCTAGCTAGATAAGGTACAATTGCTTCCTGTCTTCAATTTTGCCCCGTCCTGACTGTCCAATCCCCTACCTCATCCCTCGCTCTGAAGAAGACTACCGTTGTGTCCTTTCTTTACACTCTGCTCCCATTCCCAGAGCAATAAGCAGATTCCTTCCTCCCTCCTGTGTCTCAGCTCCCCACCACCTCAGCAGCCCATTCGCATTCCTAAGTTTCGGCTCCCAATACCTAGGAACACATTTTACCCAGAACCCACAGTGGCCACATCCAAAGGGATCTAAGAAGAATTGTCTACCAGGCTATCCACAGCCACCCACACCATTCTGAGAACCTACAAAAAACCAAGGAACAGAAACCCCACCGAACAAAGACAAGACCAGATATCAGCATCTAGTATTAAAATATTCCCAAGCACAGGTGATTAGACACCAGCCTAAAATCACAATCAGTAAGAGCTAGAACAATATATACACCCTAGAGGCCCACAGCCCTCTCACATCTGGCCTTGAGTAGTGCACAACAGCCGAAGCACAAGACGACGACCTTAACACAGCCTTGATGGATATGACAGAAGTCCTTAAAGAGGAAAAGAATGAATCCCTTTTAAAAATCCAGGAAAACACAAACAGTGAAGAAAATTAATAAAACTATTTAAGACCTAAAAGTGGAATGGAGTCCATAAAGAAAACCCAAAGGGAAGAAAATCTGAAAATAAAAAATTGAAGACAACAACAGGAACTTCAGAGGCAAGCCTCACAAACAAAATATAAGAGATGGGAGTATCTTGGACATTGAAGATACAATAGAAGAAATGGATACCTAGGTCAAAGGAAATGCTAAATCTAAAAAACTCCAGGTACAAAACAACCAGGAATTCTGAGGCACTATGAAAAGACCAAATCTAAGAATAATAGGAATAGAAGAAGGTGAAGAATTCCAGCTTAAAGACACAGAAAATATATTCAGCAAAATCATAGAAGGAAATTGCCCTAACCTAAGAAAGGGGATGACTATCAAGGTACTAGAAGAATATAAAACACCAAACACACTGGACCAGAAAAGAAAATCCACTTGGAACATAAAAGTCAAGATACGAAATGTAAGTAACAAAGAAAAAATATAGAAAGCTGCAAGGGAATATCAAGTAACATATAAAGGCAGACCTATTAGAATGATACTTGAAGTCTCAAAGGAGACTCTAAAAGCCAGAAAGGCCTGGACAGACTCTATTCTACAGACTCTAAGAGGCCACAGATGCCAGCCTAGACTACTATACCCAGTATAGTAGACTGTATGCAATTGGTCCCTGTAAGTTCATAGGTAATGTCATTATTAGGAGGTGTGGCTTTTTTGGAGTAGGTACAGCCTTGTTGGGTGAAGTGTATCACTGTGTGGGAAACCAAGGGGAAACCTGTTGTGACAAATTCAAACTAGGAACAGAAGTTAAAATTTATGTATTTAAAGGAAAATAATACATTTGAAACTTTTAGGCCCAGATTAAAATCCATTTTATGGAAAAAACAAATAACAGATAGCTATAAAACAGCAAAAATAGACTCATTCCTTTGAGTCTTAGCAAAAAAACCATAGATTTGGGTTAAAAGTGTGTAAACTTATAATAATAAAACAAAAAAAAAATTAAAATCCTGAGCTTGTGACCCAAACAGTAAGTAGTTATTGCTCTATCAGCTTATCAGAACTATACCATAGAAGGGGAAAGAAATCTGAAACATTTTTATATTATATTTATTTATTTATTTACTTATACTGTTGTAACTCATATTTATATTTTAAATTTTTTGATGCTGTCAAGTTAACAAAGCTACAGCTAACCTAGCCATCAATACTGTCAGAGATCTCAGAAGGATAAATAAATCATATTTAAGTACAGCCCAAACAACTTTCAAAACTTTTAAAAATGACAGGGACCAGCCCATATACAGTCATACCCAGGTCTCCATAGCATTGGATGCAGAAGTATCAGAACAGCAGGCTTTACCAGACCCATAAGGTGAGAGGTTCCTGTGGAAGAGGGGCATGGAGAAGACTGACTGACCTTATTCTGTCCAGGCAAAAGTGGTGCAACCAATTCTCCAGTGTCCACAGTCTGGGCTGGGTCCTGACAGCAGGTTGTAGCATTGGGGAAATCCACACACCTATGTACACCTGATTTTTTTTTTATATGAAACTAGGAATATATACTGGGGGGGGGGAAGACAGCATCTTTAACAAATGCTGCTGGTCAAAAAGAAGGCTGCATGAAGAAAGTTCCAAATAGATCTTTATCACCCAGCACAAAACTCAAATCCAAATGGATCAAAGACTCCAACATAAAATCTGATGCACTGAACCTGACAGAAAAGAATGAAGGAAATAGCCCCGAATTAATTAGCATTTTGAAAAGGTCCTCTGTGCATGTGTTAGGGCTTTCAGTTCAGTGTTTTTATGGGATTCCTCAGTGTACGCCTTCTCTCAGGCTCTTTTCCTTCTGTTTTTATTATTTGTTTGTTTGTTTTTTTCTATTTCTAATTTGTTAGTTTTTGTCTTATCTTATTGGTGTGGGAAGTCCTTTTGTATATGTGTTGCTTTTATTGGTTAATGAATAAAAAATTCTGTTTCGGCCAGTGGCTTAGCATAGTAGAAGTAGGTGGGAAAACTAAACTAAATGCTGGGAGAAAGAAGGTAGAGTCAGTGAGAAGCCATGGAGCCCCACCAAAGACAGATGCTGGACAAAACCTTGCTGGTAAGCCACAGCCACTTGGCAATACACTGATTAATGGAGATGGGTTAGTTTAAGATATAAGAGTAAGCCAGAAATACACTTAAGCTATTGGCCAAACAATATTGCAGTTGATACAGTTTCTGTGTGATTATTTCAGGACTGAGTAGCCAGGAATGAACAAGCAGCCTCTTACAACATCTTATCGTATTTTATTTTAATTTATTTTATTACTATCCCATAGAAACCTGTTTGTTTTCTGATGAGTGATGGAAATAAGGTGGATCAAGATAAAGGGGGAAGTGAGGAAGAGCTGGGAGGGGCAGAAACTACAGTGAGGATATATCATGTGTGAAAAATGTATTTTCAATAGAAAAGAAGAAAAGAAAAAGAGACTTACAAAGGTGACTTAAACAATGGAGCTCCTGTCTGACATATAAGTGGAGTGAGCGGTGTCAATTCGCTCTGTGCTAGCTTCTCTGTATCATGCTAATGTCCACAGCTGTGTGTTAAAGAACCAGAATCCTGCAAAAGCATTCCAAGGAGTAAAAGAAGTCTGGAGCTCTTTATTCAGGCTGTTTACCACAGAAGGCACTATCTAACAAAATTCCCTATTTCCCTCATCCAAATCAGGCTAAGGGCACAGGAAGAGACATATCCCAGTGCTCAGTATCTAAGCAAAGAAGTTGTGATCACTACCTTCAAGGAATTCATATAATTGAACTAGTGTTCAATACACAGTGATATATGAAGATAAAATAGTCTTTACTAGCCAAACTACATAAATTGGTAAATTTATGTTTTGGAAACTATAAAAATACAAGGGGGAAGTTTAAAATAAAGCCTCCTGTTTGATGTCTTTCTTTTTTTTATGACAGTGACTCTCTAAAGTCAATATGCATTGCATGTCAGAGTATTAGGGACTGAGCTTAATCAAGGCCAAGGATTGTTTGTCCTTAGCCCCCACTTTATGGAACACTCTACGCTCATGGCTGTAACTATTCCTGAATACGTTCTAGTTTTTCACCTGTGTATCCCTTTGCAGAAACATCTAGAATTGTGTTTATTCTGTAGCAAAAAGCCCTGAAAGTGGTTCGTACTTGTCCCAAGACTGCACAATCAGTTAATGTACTGAATGATGGGGACTTGCCAATCCTTATTCAGCTAATTCTCTGGAGCTTGGCCACTGGCCCTTGAGCATGTCTGCTCTAATGCCTTTATATTAATGCCGCTTGCTTTGCTCTCCCACTCATTTTAATTAATTGAAAACTCCACAGTCACCGGGAAGTCATATGCTCAGCACGTTCCCATGACAGGCTAACTTATCAAATTACCCTCTTCCTCTGGAAAGTGAACACTACATATTACTAAATTGTTTCCTGTCTTCTTTCAAATGCTCTGTTCTTTTTTGTACTTGGCTCAATTCAAGAAGCCTAAAGATCTTATATCTTTTTAGTTAACATTATCAACATAGTAAATGGTTTTTGTCATTTTAATGACACACTTTTTTTCTCATGCTGATCAAATAAAAACACACCACCAACTTAACACTTGACAAAGATGCTGTAGAGTGCATCTCCAGGCTCTTGTCATACTCATTACTTCCGTTTCGGTGTGAGCTGCTTTTCCTTTCATCCTGAGACGAAAGCTCCTCATCCATGCTCTACAGATTACTATAGTAATCTGTACAATGTACAATGTCTCATACTCCTCAGCAAAGAAGACTGTCGGTGAAAGAAAAATAATGATGTAAATCTATAAGCAAATGGTTTTTGTGGATTTCTGATGGCCTGTTGATATATATCATAGTGTTTGCGATATTATCTTGGTGTTTCTAACTTTTGCTCTGTGCACACAAAGTGAGAGAAGCCACTAACATTTTCATCTCTGTAGGATAATGGAATACACATTGCCTACCATTTAAATAGGCACTCCACAAGAGATCTTCCATTTTTCTCACAATGCAAAGCTACTACATATAATAGCACATACTATAAATACTCTTGACTCACCTGGTGCTAACTCTGTTCTGACTCAGACAAAAAGGAGAGAGTCATTTTACAGAAATAACCATGTAGTGCAGTGACAAAAGTTTCAATTTTACCCAGTTGACTTTATTTGTGGTGAATTATGCAATTGATTTACTGTTCACAATCCCATTTGCCAAAATTAATTCATCATAGCTAACTTGAACTGTCAAATTCAAGTGAGTTTCTTTTAGTTTCTAGTAGTCATAACTTTATCATCATAGAATTTTCTCTACATCACTTTTATATTTAAACATAATACTCATTTGGTTGATGACCAAGAAAATGAAGTGTTACTCATCAATGACAATGCTGTTTTCCTCTGTCAGAGACTTTCAAATTCTGTTTCATAGACTAGTCATAGAAGAACTCAACAGAAAAGAAGTTAAAGGAATAAAATATAAAGTAGGTTTTCATCAGGCAAAAAGTAAGCATTTGTAAAATCTTGCACGACTTCTTTGTTCAAAAATTTTGCTTTACATTTTGGTATTCTAATGTGGATGGGAGAGGGTGGGTGTGGAAGGGCTAATATTCATATAAGCAACACATATCTAAATGATTAGTCCAGGAAATATATCTTGTCCTATGCAAAAAAAAAAAAAACTCTTCAGTTTTGTTTAATGATGGAAAACTGGAGGACACGTGGGGGAGCTGGAGGAAGGTAACAGTAGATAGAGAGGATCAGTGCACATTGTATAAGTATATGGGAGAGTCAAAGAGCAAAAATATTACACATAAAGATAATACTGCCTAGATTACATTGCTTGCTTGCCGTAGGTGTTTCTCAGGAGATTTTTTCTTTTTACAAGTGATGGCAAAACCTACAGATTTGAAATAAAAGACCTAAAGCAGCAAGTACCAGGAATAAGATATGATATTGCTGCAAATTTTATATTGGATTAAATATTGGGAAGTTCTAAGACAATCAATGATCAGAAGCTAGTAGAAAGATCTGACAGATCCCCAAAGACCAAAGTATATTTATGAGTGGAGAAAAAATGGGGCCTTAATATGTGAAAAAAATCCAAAACCAGTACTGGATAAGGAACAGGTGGTGTTATATCTGGTGGCTCTGGGGACAACAGAAATGGAAATTTGAAAGGAAGACAAGGTAAGAAAACCTAGGGAGAATACTTTGGTTATAAAATGCATATGAATTTTTTTAAGAAACTCATTGAAACAGTATGTGGAAATAATATGGTGCAGCCAAATGTAATAAAGACTGAAATGTCCACAATTTAGACATTAAAATTTAACATATATAAGAATATACAATACAGCTTAGTAATCTCATCAAAGGACTTTATTACATGGGATGCACAGGATAGAATCATACCTAAGGATTAATTTTCTCCGTGAATGTCCTGTCTCATTTCTTTGCAATTGCCAAATGTGTGTTGAATCATCACTTTCCAGGGTCAATATGTCACTGCTTAGTGTCACCTTTTAGTGAAACTCTGTACTGTGAGGGAAGGGCTAGTTAGAAGCAGAGTTACTTGAAATGCAGGCTTGCTTATGAATGCTTAATTGTCAGGGGAAAAAAATGTCTTCCAGGAAATCTGTCTACATGTAGACTCCTCTGTTTCTGTTGTGCCTGACAGAAATCTCAATTGAGGCATTTTCTCATGGTAAATGTACCAAACTTCCTGTGGAAAAGAAAAGATCATTAGGATCTATATTTAGCCTTTCAAATATGATTTTGTAGTAAACCTGAAAAAAAAACAAAGCAAACTTTTGTTGAAATTCTACTATCCTCACAAAACAAAGTATGTTGTTCCTGAAACTGACCCTGGCCTCCACATACATGCACACAGATAGACACACATGGCACCTACTTGTACACACATCACACACTCGCATATTCACATAAAATGGTTCCCTGTCTTCTGAGTAAGTGACATAGCAATGAAAGTTTTTCTGAGAATTAGAGAGTATTGTCATGGCAACAGATGTCTGAGTAGGTGTGCATAAATCAAAGTTTTACAATCTTTTCAAAGATAGAATAATTCTAATTTAAACAATATAAAATTTATGGTGCTTAGCAGAGATCTAGTAATGAATCAAATTAACATCATCCACTTAGAGCAAGAATTGTAGCCAGGGCAATAGTTTTATGATGCAACATCCAGAATGAAACAGTCTATGTATCTATATTCATTGTTCAAGACCAGTGAGTCCATCTTATTAATGATGTGGGGAGAAAAGGAACAGTTGCTTTAACTACACAACAAACATAAATTTTAAAGTGTTCTCAGGTAATGTAAATTTTACTGTATTTTAGAAGTCTGAAAGGGTCTAGAACCTTCACTAGAGAAGACATACATCACAACAGTCTCAGAGGCAAAAAGTTGTAATGCCTCTCATAAGCCGCTTTGAAAGGGTTTTGAGCCAGTCTCCAAGAGTGATGAGTGCTATCGTGGGCATTCTAGCTTTCTTAAAGATTACCTTAGGAAATGAAGGACATTTTCAGGAAGTATGATTAAGAATATCCCCTGGTACAGACCTACATAGAGAACTCTCAACAGAGGAATCTAAAATGGCTGACAGACAATTAAGAAAATGTTCAATATCCTTAGTAATCAGAGAAATGCAAATCAAAACTCTGAGATTCCATGTTACACCTGTAAGAATGGCCAAGATCAAAAACACTGATGACAACTTATGCTGGAGAGGTTGTGGGGTAAAGGGAACACTTCTGCATTGCTGGTGGGAATGCAAGCTCGTACAGCCCCTTTGTTTATCAGTATGGTAATTTCTAAGAAAATTAGGAAAGAGCCTTCCTCAAGACCCAGCAATACCACTTTTGGGTGTATATCCAAAGGATGCTCAACTGTGCCACAAGGACATGTGCTCAACTATGTCCATAGCAGCATTGTTTATCATAGCCAGAACCTGGAAACAACCTAAATGTTCCTCAACCAAAGAATGGATAAAGAAAATGTACATTTACACAATGGAGTACTACACAGCAGAAAAAAATAATGACATCTTGAAATTTGCAGGCAAATGTATGGAGCTAGAAAACATCATTTTGAGTGAGGTAACTCAGACTCAGAAAGATAATTATAACATGTACTCACTCTTTTAAACTTACACACTTTTTAAAAAGTGGTTTTTAAACATAAAGCGAAGAAAACTAGTCTACAAATCACAATCCCAGAGAACCTACGCAACAATGAAGACCCTAAGAGAGACATACATGGATCTAATCTACATGAGAAGTAGAAAAAGACAAGATCGGCTGAGGCTCTGGGGACACAGTGGTGAGTGCAAGGCTGCAGGGGTTTCTTTGTCCCATGAAGCATCTACGGGCATCTACCAACTCCACCCTTTTGTCTGCGAGGTCCTTGGCCAGCAAGTGGCCCTGATCTAGTACCAGTAGATCCATCTGGAGTGGTAAGTGTGTACCTGCCCAGCCAGAGACCCCAGGAAGGGAGTACAGGTGCCCTCCAATCCCCTAAACTTTCTGGCCATTCAGCAGGGCTTCTCCCCAGCTACTGGCTTTCTCTATGTATCCCACCCCAACTTGCCCCCAAGCACCCCTTTCCATCTGCAGGGTCCTAGGATTCCCCCAACTCAGCCTGCTCAGGGGCTAAGGCTCTGGGGACATAGTGGTGAGTTCAAGGCTGCAGGGGTTTCTTTGTTTCATGAGCCAGCATCTACCAAGCCCACCCATTTGTTTATGAGGTCCTTGGCCAGCAAGTGGCCCTGATCCAGTACCAGTTGATCCATCTGGAGGGGGTCCTAAGACCCACCACCACAGCCTACTTCAAGGAGGAGGGGATCTGAGAGCCAACTCCAGTGCTGAGGGGACCTAGGAGAGGGCAGAACAAGAAAAATCCCCAAGTACACAGTTAGCCACAACAAAAATTAGACCAAGCCAATGAGACTCTCCTGACCACATTCGAAGAAAGAGATGGGCAGATACCAATGCAAGAATTCCTCCAACAACCTGAAAAGCAACATGGTAACACCAGAAACCAACGAGTATGCAACAGGAAAACCTGAGCAACCTAACCCAGAAGAAGTTGAAGAAATCGACTTTAAATGTAACATTATGAAAGTGATGAGACCTTTAAAGAAGAGGTGAAAAACTCCTTTGAAGAAAGGGATGAGAAAACTAACAAAAGGTTAGGAGAAATGAATAAATTCCTCAAAGATACACTAGAAAACCAAGAAAAAGCAATCAAACAGGTGATGAAAACAGTTCAAGACTTAAAAACTGAAATGGAGGAAATGAAGAAAACACAAACCAAGGGAAGGCTGGATATGGAAAATCTGGGTAAACAATCAGGAACTGCAGAGACAAGTATAACCAACAGACTACAAGAGATAGAAGAAAGAATCTCAGACGCTGAAGATACTATAGAGAAAATGAACTCAATGATCAAAGAAAACAACAAATCCAACAAATTATTAACACAAAACACCCAGGAAATCTATAGAAAATTCCACCCAGAAAGGAAAGAATATACCTTCTTCTCAGCATCTTATGGAAACTTCTCAAAAACTGATCACATACTCGGTAACAAATCTAACATCCACAGATATAAAAAAATTGGAGTAACCATCTGTGTCTTATCAGATCACCATGGATTAAAGTCAGAATTTAAGAACAATTCCAATGCCAGGAAGCCCATCAACTCATGGAAACTGAACAGTCAACTACTGAACCACTCCTGAGTCAAGGAAGAAATAAAGAAATTAAAGTTTTCCTTGAATTCAACGAAAATAAAGACACAACATACCCAAACCTATGGGACACTGTGAAAGCAGTGCTAAGAGGAAAGTTCATAGCACTTAGTGCCCACATAAAGAAAATGGAGAAAGCACACGTTAGTGACTTAACAGCACACCTGAAAGCTCTAGGAAAAGAAAGAAGCAGACTCACCCAGGAGGAATAGAAGACTGGAAATAATCAAACTGAGGGCTGAAATCAACAAAATAGAGACACAGAAAACAATCCAAAGAATCAATGAAACAAAGAGCTGGTTCCTTGAGAAAATCAACAAGATCAACAAACCCCCATCCAAACTAATCAAAAGGCAGAAAGAAACATTCAAATTAACAAGATCAGAAATGAAAAGGGGGACATAACTACAGACACTGAGGAAATTCAGAGAATCATTAGGTCTTACTACAAAAGCCTGTATGCCACAAAATTGGAAAATGTAAAAGAAATGGACGGTTTTTTTAGATAAATACCATTTGCCGAAATTAAATCAAGACCAAGTAAACAATTTAAATAGACCTATAACTCACGAGGAAATAGAAGCTGTCATCAAAAATCTCCCAACCAAAAAAAGCCCAGGACCAGATGGTTTTAATACAGAATTCCACCAGAACATCCAGAAGAGCTAATACCTATACTCCTTAATGTGTTTCACATAATAGAAACTGAAGGGTCATTGCCAAACTCTTTTTATGAAGCTACAGTTACCCTGATACCAAAACCACACAAAGATGCAACCAAGAAAGAGAATTACAGACCAATCTCAATCATGAACATTGATGCAAAAAATTCTCCATAAAATACTGGCAAACCGAATCCAAGAACACATCAAAAAAGTCATCCATTATGATCAAGTAGGCTTCATCCCAGAGATTCAGAGCTGGTTCAACATATGAAAATCTATCAATGTAATCCATCATATAAATGAACTGAAAGAAAAAAAACTATATGATCATTTCATTAGATGCTGAGAAAGCATTTGACAAAATTCATCACCCCTTTATGATAAAGGTCTTGGAGAGATTAGGGATACAAGGATCATATCTAAACATAATAAAAGCAATATACAGCAAGCTGACAGCTAACATCAAATTAAATGGAGACAAACTCAAAGTGATTCCACTAAAATCAGGAACAAGACAAGGCTGTCCACTCTCTCCATATCTCCTCAATATAGTGCTTAAAGTTCTAGAAATAGCTATAAGACAACATAAAGAGATCAAGGGGATTCAAATTGGAAAGGAAGAAGTCAAACTTTCGTTATTTGCAGATGATATGATAGTGTACATAAGTGACCCCCAAAACTCTACCAAAGAACTCCTACAGCTGATAAATACCTTCAGTGAAGTGGCAGGAAACAAGATCAACTCAAAAAAAAAAAAATCAGTAGCCCTCCTATACACAAAGGATAAAGAAGCAGAGAGGGAAATCAGAGAAACATCACCTTTCACAATAGCCACAAAATAGCATAAAGTATCTTGGGGTGACACTAACCAAGGCAGTGAAATATCTATTTGACAAGAACTTTAAGGCCTTGAAGAAAGAAATTGAAGAGGATACCAGAAAATGGAAGAATCTCCCATGCTCCTGGATTGGTAGGATCAATATAGTAAAAATGGCAATTCTACCAAAGGCAATCTATAGATTCAATGCAATCCCCATCAAAATCCCAACAAAATTCTTCATAGACCTTGAGAGAACAATAACTAACTTTATACGGAAAAACAAAAAGCCCAGGATAGCCAAAACAATCCTATACAATAAAGGAACTTCTGGAGGCATTACCATCCCTGACTTCAAACTCTACTACAGAGCTACAGTAATGAAAACAGCTTGGTATTGGCACAAAATCAGAGACGTTGACCAATGGAATAGAATCAAACATCTGGATATTAATCCACAAGCCTATGAACACCTCATATTTGACAAAGAAGATAAAATTATACAATGGAAGAAAGAAAGCATCTTTAACAAATGGTGCTGGCATAACTGGATATCAACCTGTAGGAGCATGAAAATAGATCCTTATCTATCACCATGCACAAAACTCAAATCCAAATGGGTTAAAGACCTCAATATAAATCTGACCATGCTGAACCTGATAGAAGAGAAAGTGGGAAGTAGCCTGCAATACATGGGCACAGGAGACCACTTCCTATGTAAAACCCCAGTGGCACAGACAATAAGAACAACAATGAACAAATGGGACCTCTTGAAACTGAGAAGCTTCTGTAAAGCAAAGGACACTGTCATTAAGACAAAAAGGCATCCTACTGAATGAGACAAGATCTTCACCAACCCCACATCAGACAAAGGTCTGATCTCCAAATTATATAAAGAACTCAAGAAACTAGACATTAAAATGCTAAATAACCCAATTATAAAATGGGGTAATGATCTGAACAGAGAATTCTCAACAAAAGAAGTTCAAATGGCCAAAAGACACTTAAAGTCATGTTCACCTTCCTTAGCGATCAGGGAAATGCAAATCAAAACAACTTTGAGATACCATCTTACACCTGTCAGAATGGCCAAAATCAAAAACACCAATGATAGCCTATGCTGGAGAGGATGTGGAGTAAGGGGAACACTCATCCATTGCTGGTGGGAATGCAAACTTGTGCAACCACTTTGGAATCAGTGTGGCGGTTTCTCAGGAAATTGGGAATCAACCTACCTCAGGATCCAGCAATACCACTCTTGAGAATATACCCAAGAGATGCCCAATCATATTACAAAAGCATTTGCTCAACTATGTTCATAGCAGCATTATTTGTAATAGCCAGAACCTGGAAACAACCTAGATGCCCCTCAATGGAAGAATGGATTAAAAAAAAAGTGTGGATAAAGAAAGTAGAACACATTAGAGTACTACTCAGTGGTAAAAAGCAATGACATCTTGAATTTTGCATGCAAATGGATGGAAATAGAAAACACTATCCTTAGTGAGATAACCCAGACCCCAAAAGATGATTATGGTATGTACTCACTCATTAGTGGACCCTAGCCATAAACAAAGTACATTAAGTCTATAGTTCACAAGCCTAGAGAAGCCAAATAGCAAGTTGAACCTAAAGAAAAACATATATACATCCTCCTGGAAATTGGAAACAAACAAGATCACCAGGCAAAAGTTGGGAGTATGGGGGTGGGGTAGAGGGAATGGGAGAGGGGGAAGGAGAAGGGAGATTGGAAGGACTGGGGAGAACTTGGGGGAGTGTGAGATTGGAGATGGAGGTAGGGAAGATATAGGAGCAGGGCAGAAGATATCTACATTAAGGGAGCCATTTTAAGGGTGGCAAGAGACTTGGCTCTAGAGGAGATCCCAGATGTCCACGGGGATGTTCTCAGCCAGGTCCTTGGACAGCAGAGGAGAGGGTGCCTGAACTGGCCTTGTCCCATAGTCACCCTGATGAATACCTTGAATATCACCATAGAAATTTCGTCCAATGGATGGAGAGAGACAGAGCCCACATCCACATCAGAACAATGAACTGAGATCCCAAGGTCCAGTTGAAGAGCAGAAGGAGGGAGAAGATGATCAAGGACTTTAAGACCACTTGGGGTTGGTCCACCCACTGAGACAGTGTGCCTGATCTAATGGGAGCTCACCAAATCCAGCTGGACCGGGACTGAACGAGCATGTGATCAAACCGGACTCTCTGAATGTGGCTATCAATGGGGGCGTACTGAGAAGCCATCAATAATGGCACTGGGACCTATCTCTTCTGCATGTATTTCCTTTTTGGGTTCCTAGTCTATTTGGATGCATACCTTCCTAGGCAGGGATGGAGGGGGGAAGGGCCTTGGACTTCCCACAGGGCAGAGTACCCTGCTCTCTCTTAAGGATGGAGGGGGAGGGAGGAGGGAAATAGGAGGAGGGAAGGAAGTGTAAATTTATGAATTGAAAAATAAAAAGAAAAAAAGAAAAAGACAAGATCTCCTGAGTAAATTTGGAGCATTTATTTACATTCATGTATAAATGTCGTTTCCACAGTGTTTATATTATTTAATAACAAAGAGAAGGAGAGAATGCAAAGCATACTGCATATTATAATTGGAACTATTCATAAATATCAGTATCTTGTGCACAGAAAAAAAAGAGAAGGAAAACATGAATAGTGACAGCATCTCAGTCTTGGGGATGACAGTAATCTTTCTTCCCTTTAAGTATTCCCTAGTCTCAAGCTTTCTATAGTGCCTTGCATACAGCTTTGTTTATTTTATAACAGAAAAGATGAATCATTACATACATAGCAAAGGGGAGAATATTATTTAAACACAGCAGCAACCTCTCCACCCTTCTCCATGGCGATCTTATTCAGAACAACTGAAAAAGTGCAAAGATCTTCTATCCCCTTCAGTGAGGGGAGGGCTACACAAGGTATGAACTCTAATGACAAGATGATACTCGCAAGTAAAAACAGACTATCAGGCAGGAGTGCAGCTCGCTAGTAAAGTGCTTTCATAGTATGCTAGACACCTAGATTGGGTTTTGATCCCAGTCCTTGCTGTAAATAAATGAATGATTATTAATGATATGGTAGGATGATTCCATTTATATAACCAACATCAGAAAAGAATTCTAGGGTGGAGAGCGTCCACAGTCGTCGGTGGCTGAGTGGTCATCTTGAGTGTGATAATGAGCTACAATATGAGGGGAAGCTGCCATGGTGCTCTACGGTGGTGGCCATAGTGATACTTACACAATTCCACACTTAACATATGACATAGACCTATATACACACATTGCACTATTGCTAATATCTTGAGCTTATTTGTAGTGCTATAATTATATAAAATTTAAACACTGGAGAAAATTGGATAAAGGGTACAAGAGATCCCTATGCTCTGTTGTTGCAGTATCTTGTGTTTCTAATCAATGGTTGGGAGGGAGGGAGAGTCCATTCTTAGGAGTGTGATTATTATGTGCTCCCCAAACACCAGTGGATGAAACCATGCCCACATGACTATTGCTGCATTAATTGAATTCAATGGGCTTAAAAAATAAAAATTATAAAAGGAGGATGTAAAATTGGGAAGAAAAGGTTGTTTGAGTGGAGTTGAAAGGTAATATGATCAGATTAGTTAGATAGATAGATCGATAGATCAATCGATCAATTGATAGATAGATAGATAGGTAAACAGACAGATAGATAGACAGACAGATAGATATAATTTTCAAGTACATGTTTTTAAAAAGGAGAAATTGCACAAATATTTAATGATTTCCTTCTTTTCTTTCTTCTCTAGGTGTTATTCAATACAAATGAAACGGAGAGATAATTTTAAAGTTTTATAATGGGACACCATGCCTTCAATTTCAGCACTTGAACGACAGAGGCAGGTAGATATTGCAGTTCCTGGCAAGAATATAGAACTACATCATGAAGCCGGGTGGTGGTGATTGCCACACCCACAGCGGTGTTGCCTGTGTGACAACGATGCCTCTGGTCCGGAGGACACAGACTGGGTGGTTCGTGCCATTCGCAGATAGGCCTCCGGCGGTCATGAACTTGAACTTGAACTCAAGATTATATACTCACCGCTGTCATAGATGGTTAGCTGTCTCTGCTATTGTTTCCTGTTTATGTTCTTTGCTATACTTGGCCAAAACGTATAATTTTACCACAGAACCCCTTGATGTTCCTGGGATTGATAATTCTGATAATGATACTAAAACAGTGCTCGAGATGCCTCCAGTGTTTCAAGCCCTTGTTCAAATTCTGGATGATAGCAACAAGAGATCAAGGGGGGGCATTATGGATGAGTTACAGCAACGAGAATTTTTCCTAGAAAGACTGATGATTTGGGGGAAACATAGGTTAAGATCCAGATGTTGTTAGGAAACCCCCATTCTGTGAATAAAGAAACTAGGAAAAAAGTCTCTTGCAAGACTGAGTATTCGAACATGTAAGGCTCATGGGTTAATAAAGTTTAGGATCAGGGATATATGGTGGGAACCACCCAGGAGTACAACTGAGTCACCAGATGACCCCGTTCCATACAGAGAAAGTTATGAGGATGATAGTCATAAGTATATGATATTTGAGGGACAAAAGCAGAATTATTTAGCTCTACTATTTTTGGATAGGCTTGCTAGATCCCAACCCCCATGGTGTTTGCTACATGAGAAAGTACAAAGAAGTATATTGCAGCAGGTGCAGAGAACTGATTAGGCATATTTGGCCACTAGAGAAGATAAAGAAAGGGTGAGAAAAAGGAAGGGTCATGATAGCAAATAATGAGACAGAAACTTTCTATTCCTAGATAAGATGAAACCACTTGTCTGAAGTTTATGTTCCCAAGGACAAGAGTTCCCCTTCTAAGGACATGTTATGTCTAACACCTGTTCCTGATAATATCTTTTCTTAAAAACTGCTGATGTGACTAAAAGAAGCTTTCATGCTGTGCCAAGTAATGATACGTGACCTTCTGGTTTGTTCTTTGTTTGAATACTATATAATGACAACATGAATTCAGTAAAGTTGCAGCAGATTCCAACCACTCCCTTGTGTGTTGTGTCTGTCTGTCATTCGCCTAACTTGTGCTTTCCTGGTACCAAGACCCTGATTTTCCCATGGTCTGAGGGGCTCCCCTGAGCCGGTCCATGGCAGGTGATGACGCCTTTAATCCCAGCACTTAGGAGGCAGAGACAGGCTAATCTCTGTGAGTTCAAGGCCAGCCTGGTCTACAAGTGCTAGTTCCACAACATGCTCAAAAATAAGAAAAAAAAAATACAGAGAAACCCTATTTTTAAAAAACAAAAAAGAACTACATCATGAGAATCATAAGAACCTGTCCAAAAAAAATTAAAAATTAAAAACTGCATCATGTTTCTTTGTGCAGTGGACAGATCTTAACACAAACTTTCACAACTGGTCAAAGTGCTGAAGACAAGTATCTGTGTTGTGGTCAGTGCTCAGCTGAAAACAAGACATCTCCACCATTGCAATACTCCCTTTCAGGTTCAGAGATACCACTGAAGAGGAGACAGAAGACAGTAAGAGGCAGAGACCATGAGGGCAAGTGAAATAGTATCTTCTGGACATATCGGGACCCTGCACTTAGGAACTCACAACAGCTGTGGTTGGCCACATGAGAATTAATTAGTCAGTATCCAGTACCTAGGGGAGAGGGCTCATGAGCCCCCATCCCTACTGAAGATCTATTCACAGTTAATGGCTGCTGGGGAATGAAGAGTCAGCTTTCTGTAAGGGTGCGACCTCTTATAAATCAACAATATTACAGGGGATGGTATCATATTCTGGAATGTGTATGGGTAGTACAAATTAGATTTGGTAGTTATTGAACCAAAAAGAGGGAGACGTGGGGTAGGAGGTAGATCTGGGAGGAGCTAGGGGAGTCAAAATATTTATTTTCAATTTTATTATTATTTAACCACAAAATTCTACTACTTTGCTTTTGGTTTTGTGCTTCAAATAGTTCTCATAAAGAAAGAAAAATAAATGCTAGCCATAAGGTGGTGTTTGCATGGATTTCAGTGACATTATCTAAAACCTAAAATAGCCATCACTAATATAAATAAAATGAGTTTTCTCTTGCGTGTGCTGAGAAAAAAAGTTAGACTCTGGGTCTGTCCATTTCTGCTTGCACCCCCCCCAGCCTTTAGCATACTGTGGCTGGCTACTCAGAGTCATCCACCCTTGAAACTAGACTCTAGTCTTACAATACATCACCAGGCTCAAAAACATCAGTTACTCAACTTCTGACTTAAAGTGGTAACTCTTTCAGATTCAGCTTGAACAGCAACACATAAAAGTAATGAACCAGTGTTCTTCCTCCTACTAGTGTGTATTTTTCTCACAGAAAAACATGGGCCTATTACTCAACTCTCTTCAACAGGTGGAAGAAGAGAAGCAGTTCATAATTAGTATATCTGAAGCAATCCACGAGTCTAGCATGACCACCTGACCATGATTCAGAACAGAATTATAAGGCTCACAGATTCTGAGGGTATGCCTAATGGCAGAATCCCATATTTTAGAGACTCCGCTTACAGTATGCTGTAGCTTTCAGAGAGAAACCACCTCTATTCCTCATAGAATTCAAGATAAACCATACCAAGAAGGTAAAACACATAAGGGACAGCAGTGAGCTGTGGGAGTAAGTAGGCGAGGGGGATCTGTGCAAAGTGAAGGGAACTGAGGGGGAATATGATCAAAATGTATGAAATTATCAAAGGATTAATAAAATATTTGTTTAAAATGTTAGCATGGGACAACAATAATGCCCAAAATTTGATATAGAGGTATTTATCTCCATCTTGGAGTTTTAAAACTATTAGGGTCAAACTACTTTTATTTTTGAGATTTTTATAGACAAATACTGTCTTGTTATATAAAAAAGATGCTAGAGGGGCAATTTCATACATTGCTCTAAAAGCACTTTGAGAACATTGCTAATGAAGGATAGATGTTCCCACTGGTGCAATAGTGGTGCAAGTGTTAAGGGTAACTAACCACTTTCAGATCGAATTTGAGGCTTTCTTCATAGAGGAATTTCATGCCTGGCACTGTAATATCACAATACAAATGTGCATTCAGTTCCACTTCAAAAGTCCCCATAGGCTTTCATAGTTTCAAGACTGTTTAATGTTCAGTGTCCAGAGTCCTTTCTGGGAACACAGGAAATCTCTTAAATTTAATCTGCTATAAAATCAAAATCAAAAACTAAATTATATACTTCTAACATATAATGGCATAGACTATACATTACACTCTCAAAAGGGGCAAAGGGGCCATTGTGAGGAAATATCGGACCAAAGCAATACTGAAACCTAGCAAGTCAAACTCAGTTCTACAGCCACATGTCTAATATCCAAAAGTTTAGATGAGTCTTCATATCCTCCACTGCTCCCAGCTTTGCTGGATATAACACTTTTCTTTCTTGGGTTGGTTTCACATCATGTCTGCAGCTCTCTATAGCTCTGGCGTCTCCAACATGTTGGCATTTCCAAAGCAATCCAGACTTCATGCAATGATCACTCGAAGCCTTCATGTAGAGAGTCCCCTGCCACACATCTAGCATCAAATACTTTCTTTAGCCACATAGAAAGATTCAACAACCCCTTTAATCCTGTATCTTTCTTGACAAAGCCAGAAACAGCTACTGAGTTCTTCTGCCTTCTGGGGCTGGAAACTGGGTCCACCCTTGGATTACATTTGCATAAGTTTTTATTTGTTAATGCTTTTTAGGTGGAAGAAATTCCTCTCTGGGGTATTTTCTTTTCACGTGTCACAGATTAAATGACTGGGTCTGTTTTGAGGGCATCACCTAATTTATTCCATTTAGCAACAGACCTTGCTTTAATCTTCTCATCCCTTAGAGAACAAAATGTGGCTCTAACATCGCATTCCCTGGAAGTCTTTTTCTCTCCTTAAACTGTACATTTTGTATTTCTTTTTACCACCCATGTTCTCTTTTACTGTAGATCTATATACGAGTGATCACTAATGAGTGATGACATTCAATATAGGCTGTCTTGAAAACTCTACTAATGACATTAGTCAAAAAAATTTCAGTTTAGACTCCAGCCTAAAAATCTTTGGGACACGGTCAGAAAGCAAACACATTCTTTGCCAAAACATCACAGGGATGGTCTCCAGATAAGTTGCTTATTTTGTTAACCCCCAAAGCCTCTTGACTGAGCCTCCATAGTCCATATTGCCATCAGCACTACTGCCTTCCAAGCTCCTGTTAGGATGAGCATTAATCCCTGTTTATAGAATCTTACTGCTTTTCTACTCCAAAATCCAATAAAGCAGGACGGTCAAGCCTGTCATCCACTCCTGGTACCAACTGTAATGGATTATTAAAAATGCTTCGAGTCCCCGGCAGCTTGCTGCGGAATCCCAAAAGCAGCCAGTCCCAGGCAGAGACAGGTGCACGAGACCACGCGGCAGGTCTCCAAAGGTGGCTGGTCCCCGGTGGCAGCGAGCCATGTGGTGGATGGCGGGCAACAGACAGACAGACAGGTACACCATGCAGAGTGAGGTTAGATATTTATTTAGTCATTATGGAAGGGAAGGGAGAAGGGCAGAGAGGAAGAGAAAGAGAGAGAGAGACAGAGAAATAGAGGAGAGACAGAAGCTGCCTCTCCCAAGAGGGATATGAAAAAAAAGAAAGGAGAGAGAAACTAAGGCTGCGAGCAGGGAGGGAGTGGGCATGGCTTGTCTTTTAAAGGGACAGAACAGATAATTACACCAACCTCTGTCTTAGCTACTTATCTACTGCTATGAAGAGACACAATGACCAAGGAAATGTATAAGAAACCATTTAATTGGGAGCTGACTTAAAGTTTCAGAGGGTGACTCAAAGTTCATTGTGGCAATTAAGGCAGCAGGCAGGCTTGGAACTAGAGCACAAACTGATATGTTACATCCTGATCTGCAGACAGGAAGGAGAAAGAGAGAGGGGGGTCCTGGAGTGTTCTTTTGACACCTCAAAGCCCAACCCCCATGACACACCTTCTCCAGGTAGGTCACACCTCCTAATTCTTCCTAAACAGTCCATGAAGTAGGAAACAATGCTTCAAGTATATGAGTCTATGAGGGCCATTCTCATTCAAACCATCACATACATATAATTTAAGAAGAATAAAATAATTAAAAATAAATGCCAAGAGCTAAAGAATAGGGAAGAGTGAGTGACATGGAACAGTGTCTTCTGGACATCACACTGCGATTTCACTCATGCACTCACAGTATATGTGGCTACCTGCAAAACACCAAGCCAGTCAAATCACCAGTATAGATTGGGGAGATGTTCTCCAGGCCCCATTTCTTACTAAGAAGCAATTGGCGCTTGATAGCTGCTAGGAGAAGAACCATTATTCTTCTTGAGGGTGTGACCCTAGTAGGTTTCTCCTGCTCCAGCGGATGTCTGCACTAAAATCCAAAAGAAGACAGGAAATTAGGAAGGGGTGTGTTGGGGGAATTAGAAGGGGAATTTAGGGGCATATTTGATTGTATTTCATTATATGCATGTATAAAATTCTCAAAGGACAAAAATTACAATTAAATAAATAAAATATGTGAGCAAAAGCAAACTAGGAACATGAAGCTAAAAGCAGAGGTTTCACTCACAGCTACCCTGGCTCTGTCCTATGAACCCTGCAGCGATTTTAATCCTTCTCTAATGCGCAGTTTCCCTTGCCTATAATGCATTGCTGCTGGGATATTGGCAGTGTCCTCCCTAAGGGGTAGACTATACTCTCTAAAATTAGTCACCTTCATAAAATATGTATCTATACACTCCAAAATAACATTATGCCCTTCTATAGTCTGCTTGAAAATAATGGGATGTGAAACAATTTTACAACATCAGCATTTTTACGTGGATTACTATTTTAGCAGTGATTTTTGAATCTAAATCCAGGAAACAATTTTTATTTCTTCAATCTCATATAGATGATCATGAGGCTGTTGGACAGAACAATTCAAGTATAATATTAATCTATATAACTAAGGTATTTAACACGATTACTTTTATGGACAAACTGCCAGTCTATCAAACTCACATTAGCATGGATTTGAAATGTTGTCTCTCCTGACTCCCCTGCTATGCAGCTACTTAATGAGCAGTTACGGTCAATTTACAGAATACAGTCTAGCTGTTCAGAGAGGACATAGAGAGCTCTATTTTATATGCTTTTAAATGTTACATTTCAAGCTAAGGACAATTTAAAGTCCAGTGAATACAGATCAAAAATAGCCAATCCATAAAAAGCTGTATTGACTCACTGCAGCACAAGGCAACAGCAACGGAAAATAGGTCTGGGAGAGCTGGCAAGTCTTTTAGGGTCAGACTGCTTTGGGGTTATTCTGAAGAAGGATAAAGAAAAGGAGTACAAGCTATGGGTTGGAGTCTACCAAAAACTGGAACAATTTGTGGTGTATGTGGTGGACGAGGAAGAGGCATGAAGGCTGCTATTTATAAGTAAGCATTCAGAAGAAAGCATTACTTATTTTGTGTTTGGGATGTGACCTGCTCTCTTTCCCTGAGCTTTGTACTTCTGGATCCCCTGTTGGTAAACTCTTATGAATATTGTAATCTCTACAATTATCATGTTGCAAAGCAAGCTGTTTCTTTTTTATCAAAGCTCTCCTTTACCATCCTTCATGAGTCACAGAATTGTAGCAGGAAAAACACTGGCAATTACAGGTTATGTAAATGACTTTTTGAAAATCAGTAAATAAAATGTTCCTTAATAATAAAGTCAACCCTGCCAGTACATCATTTGTATTTGTAAAAGATTTTTCTAACAGCACTGGCCTGATCAGAAAAAAAAAATTATTTCTTTTCCATTTTATACACCTGTCGACTTTAGTCATACTTCTAAAGGGGAAAAAATCAAAGTCACAAAAGACTAAATAGCTGAGGAATAGACTGTTTCTTTAAGTATAGTTAGTAGTGATGAGTGTTCATACACAGTTCTTAAACCTTCGGGGGATATTAGTTCATCCAATACTCACTGTTGTTTCATGAGAGGCCAACTATCTTGCAAAGTCACAAGCTCATGTGGTGTATAACCCTGAGATGCCTGTGTCCCAAGTCCCTGTTTATGGAGGCAAACATGGATGGATGATACAGACTTTATTAAAGTTCCTATCATTGTAGTTGATTCCAGTGAGAGATATGATACCAGGGTCTGAGTAAGGTCAACCCCTACTTAACCTACATAGGTAAATCTCCAACTATTTGTACATACTGTTATACACATATGCAAGATCACAGTTTCTTCTATACAAAGTCATAGAGTTGGTGCTTCATTAAAATGTTTTTGGACATTAGAGATATAGTATGAATAGAAGTAAATAGCAGATTTATTTTAACCATAGTATTTCCTTATAATTTTTTCTACATAGCCATAATTTCTTATATTTTTGGTTGTGAGCCTCGCCCTTAACAGCTGAGCCATCTCTTCAGCCCACAATAACAATTTTTAATACCTAAAATGCTTCAATGTGACTAGCAGATATCAAGTATCATTTTTATACTCAAATTTTATTATGATAAAAAATGTAAATGGTGCCATTTTCAATGTTCTTCACTGTGAAGCAAATGGAATTTATTAACAAAATTTAAGATTTATGTTAGATTTGAAGGTATTGTGAGAAATAGAAACAAAATATATTTTCTTAAAGAGTTAAATAACCTAAAACTCCACCTTTAAAAAATTGTAAGAAGCCATTCAGTAGAAATTCAAATCCCTGAGTGTCATTGCTTCTTGAAATCAAAACACCTGCCCAAGGTTGCATACTGTTCTTAAAAACTGTACTTTGCTTCTCGGTCACATCACTGTTAGTTAGTAAGCTCACCAGAGTGTGAGACTAAGTTTTGACCACTCTAGGCAGGCACACGTCCCTTTGTGTTAGGAGTAAAAAATTAGGGAGAGGGCATTTGCAGTGTACTTGCAGGCTTGATTTGACATGACTATGCAATCCTTCTGCAGTAAGTAAAAGTTTTTGCTGTGCTGAGATACTTTTGGATTGTGTTATCATTTTCATGGAACCCCCAGAACTAAAAATATTTTGAATAAAATATAAATTGTTTGAAAAGGTAATCACAACACATTTCCTGAAATAAACATAAAATAATATCTACATTACATACACATATATTTTTATTTTATTACTTGTGGGAGGTCCTTCTGTCTATGTGTTGCTTTTACTGTTTAATGAATAAAGAAACTGTCTTGGCCTATGATAGGGCAAAAGAACAGAGCCAGATAGGGAAAACTAAACTGAATGCTGGGAGAAAGGAGGTGGGGTCAGAGAGAAGCTGTGTAGCCCCGCTGGAGCCAGACGGAATTTTACATGGTAAGCCACAGCCACGTGGCGATACACAGATTAGTAGAAAGGGGTTAAATTCAGATGTAAGAGTTAGCCAATAAGAAGCTAGAGCTAATGGGCCAGCAGTAATTTAATTAATACAGTTTCTGTGTGCTTATTTTGGGGCTAAGCAGCCAGGAACCATCAAGCAGCCTCCTCCTACAACAATTACTTATCAAACATTATAACTGGGCCTTAAAAAGAACACCTAGTCTTGTATAAAAGTAATTTAATAATTCTTGATATTTTATGGTTTCAGTTGAACATTTTAAAAATAGGGAGAAATATTTTATGAATATATAATAAAGTATTTTACAATTCATTAGATTATAACTGCTATGTGTCTGAAGTATAGGTCTCCAACAAATATCAAAAGCTTCCTTTCAGAGGCTGTTATGTTACTACCTGGGATTGTTGCTTTTAGTATCACCTTGCCACAAGTTAGAATCACCTCAATAGGGACCTTCTGCAGAGAAATTTTCTTAATAACCTAATTGATGTGGGAGGACTGAACCCATAGGTGCATGGCTTCTTCTGGTAGCTACCATATTTTAAGGGATGATGGTGCATGTAGCAGAAGGAAGCTGCTTTCTTTTGCTGGCTTGCCAGAGTCGAATTACACATTGCTGTTGTTGCTGCTGCTCCTTCCTCATTGACATCGGAATCAGGTTTTCCAGGCTGCTATCATGGACTAAGGACTAGTAGCTCTCCAGGAACCTTCCAGGTTTGTGTACCAGAATAGCACTGCTCATGGAATGAGCAACTTTTGTGTTGTGTGAGGAGGCCATCATGGGACTAGTGTGGCTGCTGATACACCCTGCCTCAAGGACCTAGCAACTGCTGGATTCTCAGCCTCTCCGGTGTGAGACAACCACTTTTACTATTTTGATGTAAGCTGATTTTAATAAGGTGTGTGTGTGTGTGTGTGTGTGTGTGTGTGTGTGTGTGTGTGTGTATGTGTGTATGGCATGTCCAAATATTTTGTAGAATATACTCTTTTTAAGGAGGGTATTTATTTGCATATCAAACATGAAACTATGGGGCTTTACAATTTTAGTTAAAAAGCTCCTAAACACACCTTCTGTTTAGATAAACTTTCTTTTTAGTCATGAAGAGAACTGCTTTCACTAAATATTACTCACATATGTGCCTGTAGAACAATATTTTTCGTTCTGAAGGGTTAAATATCATATGATAGTACTATCATGAAATTATTTGAAATACAATAATGTTTATAAGAATTAATGTATACTAAGGCATCTGATAAAGTAAAGAAAGTTTAATCCATATTTCTAGAAGCCAAAAATTATAACAATTATTCTGAACTTGCTGAGAAAATGATTATACATTGATTTATTAGTGACTATCAGATTGAAATAAATAAAAGACTGAAGGTACATCAATGTTTTATAGAAAATTTCAGATGGCAGGCATTTTGTGAAAATTGTCTAATCTAATAGTCAGGTATTCTAAAAGCAAGGTTCCAAAGACCCCAAGATGCTAATACTCTCCACCATGACTAAGTTATGCCACACTGTATAGACATTCCTGGATGAAGAGTGTTCCTTAAATGTCAAGGTGTTTCTTGCCTGGGTGCTAGAGTCCAGCTGCCTGTCTATACTTGTATTTACTCAACTTGTTCACACTCATCACCCAAACTCCAAGGATAGAGACCATCTTCGGGAGGTCTCAAATAAATGGATGTTGGGAGAGCCTCCACTCATGGTACCCAGTGAAGTCATTCTGAGTTTGAAGTCAAACTTCCAGTTTGCCTCGGGATAGAGAAGGCTTCACAGATATGCAGGCAACCCCAATTTTCCTTAATTTACAACTCCTCAAATAAAGAATGGACTCCTTCCTCTAGTGTAAAATACCCTTCCATAAATATCCAGGTTTTGTCTACCCATGAATGCTATTTTCTGAATCAGTCTTATTCTTTTTTTCCTTCTCCATCGATGAATGTTAAAAGAGCCCAGCCCAGTTTTCTGCTCTAAAATTCTTTATTTGTCCCTTTGTTCTATCTTCTTGGGTTATTCATCTGGTTCTATGACCTTAAATGGAAGCAGATCAATCCTAACTGTATCAAACCAAAAACCTAAGTTTTAAAATTAATTTATATTGAGATAAACTAAAATTTTAAATTGAAATAGAAAAATACCTAAATACAGAGTATAAATTTGATTTTAAAATGTGCCAGTTTTATTTAAAGTAAATGAAATTAAAATTCAGAAGCATGTTAAATGAGTCAGATATAGGATAAACATTTATTTCATATATAAAATGCAAAAAGCTTAATTCCTAACAAGTTGCAATCTTGCTCTCTGAATTTAGTATCAATCTGTAGAACAGTTTTACCCAAAGGTTAAAGCAGAGAACATGATAAAAGTGAGAGGGCCTGCAGGAATTATTCAGCAGAACATAAGATTGACACATTGAATCAGATTTGCGTTACTTTCAAATGTGAAATTGTGTCTATGAAAAGGAATCACACTGCAAGATTGCTCTATAGAAATGGCACCAACGCAGCTATTCACGGGAGTATCTTTCCTGGTTATGTTTCCACTACTCTAACTGCACTCTGACAAGCTAAACGTTATCTTTCACTGCAGTGGGCTGACGACTGGTGAACGAAGCAAGGGTGTCTCCCTTGGGCCCTCCACCGTCATACTGCTAGGCATTTCCCAAGAGGAGTATGCTTGCAAGTTTCTGTTAGAGCTCTTTGTTTTCCCCTTTTTTATGATACCAGAAAACTTTACCAAGTTCCATGTTTCTATTATGTCAGTCACTTCCAGAAAGTTTCTCCTTCAGTTCCTTACCCCAGCTTTAATTCCTATATTGCTACAATGCTTCTAAGGAAAGCCCAGCATGTCAACCCCTCACTTTGCTAGTCCTTTATGTACAGTTTGTCCCAAACAAAAACTTCACTTGCTGCAGAATTCTTATTGCTTTAAGAGAGTCCTGGTTGGAACTGGTTTTTGTTGTTGTTGTTGTTTGTTTGTTTTCTTGAGTTTCTTTAAGAGCATTATTGATTTGTTCCAATTTTTTGTCTATCTTTTCCTCCATTTCTTTAAGTGAATTTTTCATTTCCTCTTTAAGGGTCTCTATCATCCTCATAAAGTTACATTTAAAGCCATTTTCCTCTGCTTCTTCTGGGTTAGGATGATTGAGTCTTCCTGCCATATGACTACTGGTTTCTGATGTTACCATATTGCTTTTCAGGTTGTTGTATGAATTCTTGCATTGGCACATGCCCATCTCTTCATCCAATTGGTGCCAGCAGTGTCTTTACCTCTTAATTCAATCCTTGCAGTTGCTGTCTGTATCTTCGGAAGCTGTTCTTGGTCTGCTCTGTACTGTTGCTGTCTGTGTCTCAGGGAACTGCTGAGGTCTCTCTTGGCCTGGTCTCTTGGTCCACTCTCTTGGTCCCCTCTGTACAGTCACAGCCTGTGCTTCAGAGTTCCTGAGTTCAAGGGGAATGTGTGGATTTGGGGCTAGAGTGGGACTCGTAGTTTACAGGGTCTGATCAATGCAGTGGGGATGTTGGAGCACCCTACCTGCAGGAAGCTTACCTGCTGGCTGGCTGGTGAAGCTGAGGAGGGAGAGGCCCGGGGTTTTGACCTAGTACCAATGGCCCAGAGCGTGGAATGCCCAACTGGATGGGTAATCACTCGCCTCTTGGTACAGTTGCAGTCTGTGCTTTAGAGTTCCTCTGAGGTCATAGCGGATAGGTGGGTTTGGGGGCAGAGAGGGACTTGTAACTTACAGGGTATGATCAATGCGGTGGGAGTGTTGGAGCAGCCTACCTGCAGGAAGCTTGCCTGCTGGCTGGCTGGTGAAGCTGAGGCAGGTGGGGGAGGCTGGATTTTTCAAATCCATTTCTACTTACCATTTGTATTGTCACATCTGGACTTGGTCATTTCAGTTCCCCAGAGCCCCGTAACTACTCACAGTTTCAATCTCAAGCATCACATGCCCCTACCACTGAATCCTGTCCTACTAGACCTAGTAGGACCATTTCCCTGATCCCCTCTTCAAGTCTGACTCTTCAAGCCACCCTTGAAAATAAGGCCTTCTTTGGAAGTTCCAATTTCTTACATGCCCCTCCATACTTGCTCTTTTGAGAGAGCAGCATGCTGTTGTACATCCAATTATAGAATATCTTACCCTTTGCCTACCTTACTGTTGGCCATTGGCCTGAAAAGAAAACTCTCTGATAGTGCTTAGAAAGAGACAAAATAATGTTCCAATCTAGGAGCTGTAAGCACCCTTTTCACCTATCTCCTGAAGGGACTGGTTGAGCTCAGATTCTACTGGATCTATTTAAAAGGATGATGCTATTATTTCTTTTAGAAACTTCTATATTCACAGTATGATATAATTTTATATCACACTTAAAATGTATGAGGATTCACAATATCTATAAAATAAAATAAAAAATAAGGGTCTCATAGGCAAAGGTTTTGAAGATTCCTAAAATACTCTAAGAATCTCACCCAGAAATGTCCCTGAAAATGAGCATCAGACAGACTTTTCTAAGGAAGACAAAGGTTAAAAGGGATTGATGTCTATTAATGGCTTACTGTGCATTTAAATTATAAACTAAATTTCATTAAGCCTCTCCAGACAAGAGAAACACGACTGCAATGAGTGTATTACTCCTTGTTCAAGAATAAGAAGAAAGGATACAAGGGCACATGAAGCCTACCCAGTATAGTGTGGTTGAGCAGTAGCTATGACAAGCTCGGTTGGGAGAAAAGTCTGACTCAATGCCAAAACACCCCAGTTGATGAATTTTGGGACTGACGACTCTCATAAAGGATAACCCTGTGTTCTATAGTGAAGATTAAAGTAAAGGAAGTAAGGCAGGAAATAGAGCAGGAAGAGGTGAAATGTCACACTTATTGCTGACAATCTTAACTCTGAACCTGCAGTACAAAGTCTATTGTACTTGGTGTAGCATTAGAGAAGCAAGCAGAACACTATCAACACATCCTTTAGAAAACAGATCCCCGGTGAATGGGAGGGCATTGGCCGTGCTAATGTGTGTAAGTGGCTGACTCCTGAGCCTCGTTTTGTAGATCAGTTAATCTCGCTCTGGAGCAGAGAAGGATGAAAGGAGCTTTGTTTCCTGGGCAAAGCTACAGCAGAACAGTGAGCTGACTCTGCAGAGGACTTGCTTCAAGCTCATCACCCTCTAAACTTTCATGCCGTGATTAGTCTCCAGAGCCTTGGGTAGCTTTTTATATGTCTTGTACAAAGTTCAGAGTTGGTATTTGCCGGAGGGTTTATTTTCAGATTCTCACACTGCCATTCTGGTATTTATAGACTTGAAACTCACTTAGAAGTGACAGCCCTTAGGCAATCAGAAAGTGCTCAATGACAGGAGAGATACTTCTATCAAAAAAGTGCTTGGACCTCAAGAGAGGACCCAAGTTTAATCCCAGTGCCATACAAAAAGTTCAGAGAGCTGGTACTCACTTACAGTTCGTAATATTATTAAATTGTTACAAGCATAGCAACTTCTTTCTGTGTTTATGACCTTAAAGGAAATCATTCTAGTTTATAGTTCTTTGACAGTGATTTTTGTGGATAGCTTTGTAGACGTTTTGCTAGTTTGTGGTATTATGTATGTTTTATATTGTTAAAAGAGTTATTTATGGCAAATGTTTATAGATTATTGTTAGGTGTTATGCTAGTTTAGTAAATTAGAGGTTATAGATTCTCCTTCAATAATCATGAATTCACTAGCACTGAGTAGTTAAGTAGGCTTCCAGTACCAAACATGATTCTTCTCTTGTTGACTGGGTCTTGAGTGTAACTAGAGAGCTGTGGGATCCCAGGCCTGATGTGTACATCTACAAAACCTTCCTACACCTAAGGCCCACTGGATACTGGGGAAGATGGGACAGAAAGATTGTAGAAATCAGAAGATCAGGGACTTTGCTGTAAGATTGTCTCCTGGTAACGTCAGAAACTACTCCCATAAAGTCTCACCAACACGTGTCCAGACATGAGCCAAACAAGGACAACATCAATGGACATACTAAGGTGGATGGGGGAAGTCCCACAAGGCTTCAGCCCTACAGGAAGAAATACAGGCAACTGAGGAAAATTGAGGGCAGGTCTTCTCCAAGGACGAATGGTTTCTCCAAGGACGAGCATGCCAACTGCTTGTTCAGTGCCAAATGGTCATCACTGAAAAAGAATAAAGACAAATATTATAAAGACTGAACAGGCTATATTTAGGGATATATTTGCATGCTTGTATATTTATACAATAACAATTATTGAAAATAAAAAGGCCATGAATTTGAAGGATGATAGGGAGAGGTATATGGAAGGGCTTAAGGTGGGGAAAGGAAAGAAGAAATGTATAAATTCTGTTATAAAATTAATTTTTTTAATCACAAAAGAGTTGCAGACAAATAATGAGGGTTAAAGATGGCCAGCTCAGTAGTACTTATTACAACTCATTTTCCCTCTAGTATAATCGTATGATGAATTACATTGATATAATTTCAAAGTTAATTCTTCATCCTTTGGGATGCTATCCTTATTATTTCAAGCATTAAAGTTCATTCTGTTAATAAACTGTTGTATTTTAGCTTGTTGGCGTTTTGTCTTAGACTACAGCTCATCATGTGTGCCTCTTGCCTTTCTGCAGTAGTGAGCATGGCAGATGGGGGTGAGAGGGAAAAAGGTGAGGGGTTTAACATGAAGTGCCCACCCATCTTTTTGCTACATTTTACTCTGAACTTAATTGGGAGAGCTGGACCGTTCCTGATTCATGAAGTCTGTGCAGGATTTTGTTTCCTTACCTTAGAACTCCAGAAGCCTGGAGACAACTTGTCCTCTTTTTTTGTGCATGTTTTCTATTTCATCGTGAACAAAATTGAATGCTCCCAGCCTGAAGGAGATGTCCTCTTTCAGATAAAAGCTTGGTGTCTGTATTCTGATTAAATAACATGTCCCCTCTCCTATTCCTAGTCATTCAGGGGAAGAACTTGTGTCCTAAAGACTAATGATTACACATGGTTTATACAGTTTTTTTTTTTTAAGGAAAGAACATAATCAGGTTGCTAGGATAGTGGTGGGATGGGGCTTAATGTATGCCCTCCCTGCCTTATGAAATGTTACCTAAGAGGGCAGGACACAATTAGCCATGAAGAAAGCTTTTCTGTCCCTGCTTTTATTTCCTTATGTAAGCCAGGCCTTCCAGGGTACCTACTGGGGAAAGATTAGACCAAGACTGGTTTGATTGCTTTGTGATGACATAAATAGAATTTTAAACAGTCCAGATGAAGGACCAAAGTTTTGTGCAGGGTGAGGAGCTCAGAGAAGACAAATTTCTAAATGAAGAATTGAAGATGGTGTGAGTTTCAGGGAGACTGAGTAAGGTGACTGCATACGGTACACACCCAGGAAACAGCAATGGATGATGATGTGACTTTGAAGTTGTCACTATGGGTCAGAGGGTCCCCTTACAACTTAGTAGTGCTGATAAAAGAATGTTAAAATGGACCCTGAAGAGACCTTGGGTATAGTTTTTTCGGAATTCCAGAGAGCAAACAGCATGGTGGAATGCTGGAGGTCTTGGCAGATGTCTGGGAGAAAGAGATGGTGAGAAGAGAAAGAACAGAGTGGTTTTGCGGTCAATGGAATGTAAAAGAAAAAACTCACCTTGAAGGACTGGGAGAATTCAATGAACTGAACACCCAGGCCATCACCCCTTTAAGTTTCATTTAAAGGGGTGAAAAGTTACTCTACTCCCAGAGTGATGCTGTCTTTGGCCACGAATACAACACTGCACCTTTTGATCCAACCTAGGAGAATGTAGTCAGCCTCAGTGTTATTTAGATTATGCATGTAATCAGTTAAGAGTGGCTGTGCAGGCTAGAACTTGTATGTCTGAGGCAAGAAGGAATGATAACTAAGGTACCAGTTACAGTTTAGCTTCATCAACTGGAAGGGATGTTCAAAGCTAATTCCATTTACTGTCCTCATTTTAGCCCTAACTTCAGGGGTAGTTTAAAGACATTGCCACATGCTTGTTTTCAGCCTTCCCGTTAGCTCTGAGTATCTTGGGGTCTTTATCACTTACTGAAAGCCCAGTCAATGCTGTCTTGTTCTTTATTTAGCCACGGAAGAGTAGCCCTTGGAAGTGTGTTAGAAGTAGTTTGGAGATTTTGCATTATAGCATTTCACATATTCCTCCTTCTAATTCTTAAATTCCCTCCCTGCAGGCATCCATCCATCGACCTTTGACCAAGCCACTTAACTCCAGCAAGCCAAACACACATGCCTCAGAAGATGCATGGAAAGCACATAGCTGCACAGGGCTCTTCCACTCCTTCTCTTTTCTACATCTGCTAGTGTATACAGTGTGAACTCAGGGTTTGGGGGAAGGAGGACATCGGGAGCTAACCAGCTGTGTCACATTTCCTGGTGGTAAGGCTAAGGACTTGCTAGAGGATTAAAAAAAAAAAAACAACTGTGTTCAAATAATGTGCTTTTAAAGAGTTTAGAAATATAGCTCCCCCTACCAAAATTTCAACAGAGAATATTTCTAGAACAAACAAGTAAGGAAAAGATAATGAAAATTGCTTCCTGGAAATCAAGTTGTGAGTGGGAAAATGCAGTGTAAAGAATTATTATTTTTTGTTTGTTTTAAAGGGAAAACATGGAAATACTAAAATAGCCTCACAGAGCAAACCAGAAGTAGGAATTCACAATTTGGAGAAAAGGAGGCAATTAGAAAAGACCCAGCTAAGCAAACTCCTCAGCCAAACAGAGATCTCCAAGTGTTTGGGAGATTTTGCTAGCTCCTGGAATTAAAGCTAATTTCTTATATCAGAAATGATTTCATAAAACTGAATGGCTTAATGGCATTTGATTTGTGATTTATGTCCTATTTTCTATTCCCAGTGCTGAGGCTCGAACCCATGTCCACGTGCATGCTAGGTGAGCACTCTCCATGACTGACCTGGATCCCCAGACCCTATCCATAGTTTCACTTACATAAGCCCCACTTTATTCTATTCTGTTGTCTATCAGCTTGCCAAAGATTTATTTTTGATTATTAGAATTAATGGTAAATAACAACAAATATACTCTAATGTCGACCACGATGGGGATTTTATAGTCTTGGTTATAATCTTTATAGTCCTCATCTATCATGTGCTTTGTCTAAAACTTTATATATTACATAACATACTAGAATTCTTCTTTAATTTAAATCTCAGCTGGGCATGGTTATGCATATCTTTAGTCCTAGCACTAAGAAGGCAGAGGCAGGCGTGTCTCTGAGTTCAAGGCCAGCCAGATCTACAGAGCAAGTTCCAAAAGAGCCAGGGCTACACAGAGAAAAACTATATCAATCCCCTAAACACACACATGTGTGCGCACGTGCGCGCGCACACACACACACACAGATTGCCTAATATTGGCTTATGGTGAATTACTGTTCTGCTACCCCATCTATGTACTTTGCATGTGAATTTTGTTCTGTAAGTGATTCCCATTGCATCACAATATTCTTTCCCTGGATATAAGAAGTTTCCTTATGACTCAGAAAGAAAACAAAATTTGTAAGGCTCAGGGAGTGAAACTCACTAGTCTCAGGATGCTCTTGAAACAGAAATGATTCACAGGACCCCTCTCCAAGGTTATATAAACAGTAACAACTGCTGGGAACAGGAGATGTTGTGGCTGGTTCACTGACTGCAAGTTGTGCAGGAAGCTCCAGGAATGCAGCATTCATGAATTGTCAACCATTCTGGGGTAGTATTAGGGAGATCTATGCTTCTGTAAGCAATGCCTTACCCATGTTCCTGTAGTAACACCAGGAAATTCAATGGTTCAGGAGCCTAGCCTTTGACAGAATAGTCTCTTTGGTCTGGCATCAGTGCTCTATCTGAGGTGAATAATCATTTATTCATGTCTTCATAGCAAAAGTTAATGCAATAAATTTCAGGTAATGACTTAACCAATAATGTGAATAATTACATTCCCATATCTTTGAAAAGTATTTAATGTTCGTTTATATAATTTTATATATTTATTTTTCCTTGGAAGTAATTTTTTGAAATGTATCTAATTACTCAAAGGATTTTGTGAAGGAAGATTAAATGACAAGTGTACAGTTGTCAAATCAGTGCACAGTGCATCATAAAGACTAAATCAAACTTGACATTATTTTTGTTATCGTCTTCATTTTCTGACGGGGGAAATAAATGTGAGATTACAAATTCATTGGATGGTTTGTTTTCAATAGAACTTTTCTAGGTCATGTGCTTTTGTTTGAAGTCTACTAGGTAAGAAGCACTTATGCCTTTATTTACATAATTGGAATTTACATAATTGGAATATCATTACCTTGATTCTCTTTACTCTAAAGACCATGGGGAGTAGCAGAGTCCATTAGAATTGCAGAATTTCAGACCCAAACCACAATTATGGATTCAAAAATCTACATGTTTAAAAAAATGTAAAACACGCAACTCAAATGCATGTAGAACTGGAAAATCCTGGCAAACTCTGCTCTGGACAGATCATTTGTTGCATTTCACTTTCAGAATTGAGTTCTTTCAGCTTTTTCCATTTTACCTTGATACTCAAACTGCTTGACTCATCCTCCTTTAAGTATAGATGTGCTTTGTGCTTTGTTTAGCCTTTCATCTGCTGAGTCACTCACTCATATTCCCTATGCCTCTTCTTCTCCGGAAGGCAGCGTGCTCTGAGCACATGTGGAAGGCCACTCTCATTTTGTTTCCAGCCTTCAGGGGTGGCTTTTGATCTTCATTGCAGTCTTTAGTCTCTAAATCCTTCTGAGGATGCTGAATTATTTGTAAATGTGGGAGATTTAAGAACACCTTATGCATCCTTTACTGAGTAGGAGTAGCTTAAAGTTCATGGTCTCAATCAAAATTTAGCTCAAACTTGTCTGTTCTGAAGAATACATGGAGGAATATGCATTTCTTGACATGCATGCCTTCTTTTGTTTCCTCACATTTATGTGTGGTTCATGTTGAATATAAGTACATTGTCTGATAAAAATTCTAAATCAAGGAAATATAAAGCACTACCAAGAAGCTGGAACTATAACACAAGATAGCTCAAAATGTTTATGGGCATTCATTCAGCATGAATTTATTAGGCAGTTTCACAGTAGGCTCCCATATCTGCCCTCCCGTTGATCCTGAAGCCCATGCCTATACAAATGAGGTTTTCCCTTTCTTTCACTGTTCTTCTGTTGGCTCTAAGATCTCACTTCCCAGCACCTGATGGGGGAAGTGAAAGTATGTTGACCGAGGTTTCTGTCTCACCCAGTCCCACAGATGTTCAGTCCCAAAGAAACACACAGAGGCCTACATTAATCATAAACTGATTGGCCTGTTAGCTCAGGCTTCTTATTAACTCTTTCTTATATCTTATATTAGCCTATTATTCTTGTCTGTGTTAGCCACGTGGCTTGGTACCTTTTTTCATGAGGCATTCTCATATTGCTTCCTCTGTGGCTGAGTCACGACTGCAGACTGACCATTCCTCTTCCCAGAATTCTCCTGTTCTGCTTGCCCTGCTTTTACTTCCTGCCTGGTCACCCTGTCTATACTTCCTGCCTGGCTACTGGCCAATCAGCATTTTATTAAACACAAGAAACAAATCTTTACAGGGTAAAACCATTGTCCCATAGTACTTTCCCCCATGGCTTTAATCCTAGCCATATCACTTAGCAAATTAGAGACTCATGTGGTCAGAAAAAGAGAGACACAGTAAAGATAGTTTCAGAAGAAAAAGCTCTAAACAGTTTACAGTGTTTTTGAAAATATATGAAGGCTTGAAATAGAAAAGAAGGAAAAAGTCCTTAAAAATAAAAAAGAAAGAGATTAGTTGAGTGTGCTGGCACATACCTTTAATTACAACACTTGGGAGGCAGAGGCAGGCAGATCTCTGTGAGTTCAAGGACAGCCTGGTCTACAGAGTGAGTTCAAGTTCACAGAATATTCCATTCAGGATTTGACTGTAATTCAAAATTTTCTTTAGGTCCCCATAAGATTATCAGCACACCCAATCAGTAGGAAGTAGCCTGGAAAACTATACCCACATCCCCCAAAAATGAATTATGAATGTTTGCCTTTGGTTAAAATGTTGGTTACAAGTTGTTATGGATAATGGTCAGGAGAAAAGCTAACCAAAGGAGATTTGATTCAGAGTTCTTGTTTAAAAAAGCTCTGACTGCTGGATCCAGCCCATTCCTTAGCTTTCTGAGAGTCTAGCCTGTTACAAGGGGGAGGGGGACTTGTTTGTCCTGGCAGCCCAGCTAGCTTACACCCGAAATAACCACACAGAAACTGTATCAATTTAAACACTGCCTGGCCCATCATGGTGGGGGTACCGGCCAGAGCCATGTTTATTGCCACAGCTCTATGGCGTTTCAAGGTCCCTGACACTACCAAGAAGCATGATGACAGCAATTAATAAACACCATTTAAGTGTTTGGTGGCAGGGCCTCTTAAAAGAGCTGCAAGGTTTCGTAGCTAAAGCTGAGTCAGGAAGCCTCTCTTAAATGAGACTGCTTGCCTCTAGCAAAGAGAGCCCACCTGAGAAAGTGCTGCTATCAATAAGATGTGTTTAACTCTATTCTTTTCTGTCTAGAATTAGTTCCCAACCTCTCTCAGGCTTTATGTGGATGCAGTTGTCCACATGGGCACCATTTGTTGACTGGGGTTTCTGTCCTGCCCTGGCCCACAGTCGTTCAGTCCCAAAGAAATCACACAGAGGTCTACATTAATCATAAACTGATTGGCCTATTAGCTCAGGCTTCTTATTAACTCTTTCTTATATCTTATATTAGCCCGTTATTCTTGTCTATGTTAGTCACATGGCTTGGTACCTTTTATGGTGAGGCATTCTCATATTGCTTCCTCTGCAGCTGGGTCAAGACTGCAGACTGATCTTTCCTCTTCCCAGAATTTTCCTGTTCTCCTTGCTCTGCTTCTACTTCCTGCCTGGTTGCCCTGCCTATACTTTCTGCCTGGCGACTGACCAATCAGCATTTTATTAAACAAATAAGAAACAAATCTTTACAGGGTAAAACCATTGTCCCTCAGCAAAGGTATCCATTTTCCACTTCTTCAAGATCTACAAACTGTTACTACCCTTGTCCATGGGTAAACAGCCAGAGGTCACCTAAATCTCTTCTCTAATACACCTAACCACAAAGTAGCCTTCCCTTGCTTCATTAATAGAGCTTTATGATGGTTTTTAAAGAACTAAGTCACTGGTTTTCAACCTGTGAGTCATGACTCCTTTGGGGAATCAAGCAATCCTTTCACCGGGATTACCTAAAACCGTCGGAAAACACAGATACTTACGTTACAATTCGTAACAGTAGCAACACCACTATTATGAAGTAGCAAACAAAGTAACTTTATGGCTTGGGGAAATCCCCACAAGGTGAAAAACTGTATTAAAGGATTGCACCATTGACATCCTAGCCCACACCTCTGGCAGAAGCCTTCCACCCTACCAGAGAAGAGGCCAGAGCCCTGAATCCCAGGTAAGACTGCTCCCTAACCCCATCCACATCTACCCAGCACAACCACAACTGCCTTGCCTCTCTTCATCATCATATCCCAGTCCAAACCTCTGGCAGAAGCCTCCTACCTTATCAGAGGCCAGGGCAGCATCCTGAATCTCAGGTAAGACCACCCCTCTAACCCTCCCATGCCTGCCCAGGATACCTCCAACTGCCCTCCTCTCCTTGTCACTGAAGCCTCCTACTCCATCATTGGCTCTGAGGACCGGTCTCAACAAAAATACTTCTTACCAGGTTAGGGGTGTGGGAATTGGAGAAACATAACTAAAGAATGTGTAGACCCATAAAAATAATAAGACAGAAAACAAAGTATCTGGAGTGTATTTCAGGGATTACTCAGACCCTGAAATCACCCGCATTTATGTTTCCACAGTTTTTATACCCAATGTAAACTGGGGCAGAAGGTAACAAAAGACTTTATTAACATGATACAAAAGGTTAACTCACACAGTCAACTCTGAGACATTCAATCATTAGCATTTTGTTATCTAGGTAGCTAGGTAGTGAGGTGCCTCAAGTCACGTACTCTAAGTCACACATGCAGAAGATCACCCTTCCCTAGGTGACCTCGTAGTTACAGAAGAAAGCAGCAGAAGCACATCTGCATATCCTGACCACCCGCCCTCAGGATGACACCAGGTTATCTTAACTTCAAAAGGGCCAGGCAACCACCACCAGAGTTAGAAGGTACAATTAAGTTTGTTAGTCCTCAAACTCTCTAACCATCAGACAAGAGGGAATGGGCCTGCATTTTTTTGGCCTCCACAATAGGCCAGGTCAGCTTGCTGAAAATGAGGCAAAACCCTCCTACCACACCAGAAGCCAGGTCAGCATCCGAACCACAGAGGATCCCTAGTCCTATCAGAAGCCACCTACATCATGCCTCACCAGAACTCCAGTCCCTAACATAAGCCAGATGCTATCCATCTCCCTGATGGATCATAGGCTATTCAGGACATCAGAAGTCCAACCCCCAACTCAGTGGAGACCCTCTATTCAACCACAGGCCACTACAGCTAGAAAACCAGAAAGGAAACAGAAACCAAGAAGGAAAACACCCATTCAACAAACACGAAGCCAGAAATCTGCAACTAAACCTAAAATCTCTCCAAATCCAGATGCCTAAAAGTCAGTGTAAGGACACAATCAACAACAGACAGGGTAATATGTCACCACCAGAGACCGTCCAATCCACTACAGCAAGCCCTGGATATTCCAACACAGCTGAACACAAGAAAATGATGTTAAAACCAACTTTATAAAGATGATAGAGGTTCTTAAAGAGGAAATGAATAAAACCCTTAAAGAAATTGAAGGAAAAACTATAAAAAACTGGAGGAAATCAAGAAATCCCTTAAAGAATGTCAAAAATGTCAAGAAAAAACTGAAGTAAATGTATAAAACTCTTCAATACCTGAAAATGAAAATAAGAGCAATAAAGAAAACAAAAACTGAGGGGATTTAGGAAATGGAAAATCTGGGTAAGTGAACAGGAACTACAGACAAAAGCATCACCAATAGAATACAAGAAATGGAAAACAGAATCTCAGACATTGAGAAGACATGATAAAAGGAATCTAATAGTCAAAGAGGATGTTAAATCTAAACAAGTTCTGACAAAAAACATCCAGGAAACCTAGGACTTGAAATCTTGAACTATTAAATGACCAAATCTAAGACTAATAGGAAAAGAAGGAGTAAATTCCCAGCTCAAAGGCCCTGAAAATATTTTTTTTTCTGTTTGCGTTCTTTTTTTTTACTTGTTTTATTTTTTTCCATTCAAAAACATAATTAAAGAAATAACATTTTTTCCTTTCTTCCCCTTCTCCCTGTCCCCTCCCGCTACCCTCCCACCCCTCCTCCCTCTCCCTTCTTCCTTGAAAGAGGGCATGGTGCCCTGCCCTGTTGGAAGTCCAAGGCCCACCCCCTCCCTCCCGGCCTTGGGAGGAGTGCATTCAAAAAGACTCGGTTCCCAAAACGATAATACATGCAGAAGAGATAGGTTCTGGTGTCATTGTTGATGGGTTCTCCATCTGCCAACTTTCGCTGCGACATTCAGAGAGTCTGGTTTGATCATATGCTCATTCAGTCCCAGTCCAGCTGGATTGGTGCGCTCCCATTAGTTCAGGCACACTGTCTCAGTAGGTGGACCAGCCCCTCACGGTCCTAACTTCCTTTCTTATCTTCTCCCACCTTCTGCTCTTCAACTGCACCTTGGGGGCTCAATCCATTGCTCTGATGTGAATGTGG
>PVIU01013157.1:0-14890 GCA_004026605.1 Ondatra zibethicus | reverse complement strand
ATCCCAGGTGTCCACGGGCATGTCCCCACCTGAAAATATTTTTAACCAACTCAGAGAAGAAAATTTTCTTAACCTATATAAAGATTTAACTAGAAAGGTACAAGAACCTTACCAAATAGCAAACAGATTGGACCAGAAAGGAAAATCCTCTCACCACTTAATAATCAAAACACTAAACATACAGAACAAAGAAAGAATATTAAAAGCTGCAAGAGGAAAAGGCCAAGTAACATGTAAGGCAAAGCTATTATAATAATGTTCGTTTCTGAAGAGAAAGAGGGGAGGAGTGGATGGTGGGGAGCAGGGTAGAGGGGGATTGAGAGAGGGACTGAGATGAGGGAAGGGAGGGGAACTGTGGTCTGGATGGAATGCAAATAACAACAACAATAATAATAATGAATATTTTTTTTCAAAAATAAGAAGTGGGTCACATTAGGAAGGTTGAGAACTCCTGCTCTAGAGTCTCTTCTTGGATCAAGGAAATAAGATCAACCAGGTCCTGGAGGACTGCGGCAATGTCATGTCGCTGACCCACATTAGATTTTACTGGACTAAAGTCGGTAGTTGCAGTTCCTAAATGAGACTTGAGAAGCATGCGTCACCTCAACTGATTAGCACAGTCACTCTTCTCACACAGGAGAGCTTTACTGTGATCTTCATTCATTTTGACTAGAGAACAGAGAGATGAGCTTCTCCTAGATACTGTGTTCCTCTTGTTATAGAGGCTTTGCATGCTTTGGGAAAAGATGTGTTTCCTAAGTCCTCCCAGAATGGGCATGGCTGAGCAAACTAAGGTAATGGATCTGGCCCACCATTCCTAGGGCCCTTAGTATTAAATTCTTTTTTATGTGTCCTCAGAAACTTCCATCATTTAAATTTTATTAAATGTAGCCATTATTTTTTTCAAACTACAAATAACTAACACAGCAAACAATTAACTAACACAGCAAATCATAAATGTTTAGTTCCTTCATACTAAGGAAGAGATGAAATCTTATATTGAGGATAAATATATCCACACTATTAAGTGTAGCCAAATCTGCCTCATATTTTCTTTTTTCTTTTTAATATCCTCAGAATACATTTACTTGTGTTTTCCAGGCCTCAATAATGATGGGAGGTTAAAAGCAGACAGTAGAATAAACGTCACCAGAGGTTGGGGAGAGCAAGCAGTATGAGCAGGATGAAAAAATGAGGATAGATTGATTAACAGATACTAAGTCACAGCTAGATATGAAAAGAAGTTTGTTGCAAGAGGAGCGGGCCTATTTTTTGTCCTGGCTGCCAAGCTCCTGGCCGCCTGGCCACCCAGCTATCTTAACCCCTGAAATAACCACACAGAAATTGTATTAATTAAATTACTGCTTGGTCCATAAGCTCTAGCCTCTTACTGGCTGACTTTCACATCTTGATTTAACCCATTTTTAATAATCTGTATGTCACCACGAGGTCGTGGCTTACTGGGAAATATTCAGCATGTCTGACCTGGCAGCTTCATGGTGGCTCTCTCTGCCTGCCTTCTTTCTCCCAGCATTCAGTTGTCTTTTCCCCGCCTATCTAAGTTCTGCCCTATCAAACGGCCAAGGCAGTTTCTTTATTCAACCAATGAAAGCAACACAAACATAGAAGGACCTCCTACACCATTTCCTCTTCTCTGTTTAAACAAAAAAGAAAGGCTTTCATTTTAACATAGTAAAATTACATATAACAAAACAGTTATCAGTTATCAAGTATTGTAATTACAGTTACAACATTTATATCTATTTTATCTTTTATCATAACAAAGGAAAACCATAACTATAACAATCTATTCTTTAACTCCATCAAAGACTCCAGAAGGATATAATATTACCTAAATAAACAAGAAGTAAGCAACTTCCAAAACTCTAGAAATGACAGAGACATCTCGCTGCCTGTACGGTTACCCAAAGTTCTTTTGTATCATCGGGGCATCCATCTTCATTTGGGTGATTGCCCAGGTAGCCAGTTGTCTCTGTTATTTGTTACATGTTTTGGAAGTTGTTTTATTTCACTTCCTAATTACTCAGGTAACATTATTCCCCTTCTTGGATCTTCGATGGGGTTAAAGACTAGATAAATGAAGTTACTTTCCTCTCATGACTTGGTCAAGTTATTTATTATACAAGATTTAAGCTAGTTAAAATAGGATATTTGTTCTTATTGTATATAATTTTGTAGTAGGTTTAGAGCTCTCTTACTTAAATAAAAGGGGGAAGTGCTGCGGGAGCTCCTTCTAGCCTTCAGCCAATAGCCTTTAAGACACCAGTCCACTTGGGCATGGTCTATTTGGCTTGAAAAAGCAGCGGTAGCCATGCACTCTCTCTCTTGCTTCGGAATCTGCTTCCAGCTACCAGATTCTTTTCCTGGTTGTGCAGAGGGCTGTTGTCTAGGACGGTGATCTGTAAGGTTTTCCCTTTAAATAAATAACCCTTTTATTAATCATAATTCCAGACTAATGTGGGATTGTTTTGTGACTTACTCCTTTAGAAGTTGTGGCATTCTTTTGACCAGTAGAATGATTCTAGATGATTATAACACATTGCTTGTGTTAGGGTAGTAAAAGGAGCATTTCCTGCACCTTCACCATGGGGAAAAAACTTTTGAAGAACTAAATCTGCTGATCTTAATTTTTAACATTAAACAATGTGTAAATATATGAAAACCTCACAAGACGTCCCATAAATATATCTAATATTTGTGTGTATAGTAAATACTTTAATTAAAAAGTAAAATGATGCAGATTAGTAGAATGTATCTTGCATTCATTCTCTTACTCTTTCTAAAAGAATACTCAGTCTTACCTTTGTCAACAGTACTGGAAAAAAGGTTATAGCTAGTATAAGAAAAACTATACATAATAAGTACAATAATTATATACAATATATGCAAGCAATAAATACATCAAAAATGTCTAGTCCATTAACAATTGATAAAGTCATAAAAAAATACTCTATATCTATCTTATCTTGGTGAGTGAAAAAGTGGTAACTAATTCACTCTCTATTCTAACCTGCATCACAAACACTATCTTTTCATATCTCTCAATCTTATACTCTTTACATTTCGGCAATGACTTTCTTTTCTGAATGTGGTAACAAGGAAAACTATAACTATAAAGCTTTCAACTCCATCAGAGACCTACCTAAGAAGGAAATAATATTACTGGAGTAAGCAAGAAGTGAAAGCAAGCAACTTCTAAAAAAGGTGGGAAATGACAGAAATAGCTGGCTGCCTAGAAAGTCATCCAAGGTTCCTTTCCAACATTGGGGCCTAGTGTATCTAACAGACTTTTCTGTGAGGCAAGACATTCTGAAGGGCTATCCTACCTTGTCTTGGCAAAGTTTTACAATCATTTCTTTTGTGTCCTGCTTATCCAATTTGGACAGCATACTATCAGCAGTCAAGGCAAGAGTACTTTCGTGCTCAGTGGCTAACCTTCACCACAAAGAAAGTGAACTCCATGTGAAGTTTCTTTGATGCACATCATTTTCTCTGAAGTAGATTGGTGCTGACAGGAGCCGACATGTCTCATTGTTATTTAAAAAAAAGAAAAGAAAAGAACCTATGTTATTAAAACATCTTAATGCCATATTCTGTAGATCTCTGAAGAATTTGAAGATGGCCTGTCTATCTAAAATGTATCTCTGTTTGACCTTGAAAACATACCTAATATGTCTACAAGTTCAATTATAATAGGTGACTAATTGTTAACCTGTATTTCCTTATTATCTTAAATAGTTGGTAATAATAACTTTCAAGGGATAAAAATTTTCATTACATTGTTAAATGACTTGCATAGGTACCATATCTTGAACAAGATTAGAAGTGTATGTACAGTATGTTCTAACAAAAATAATCTCAACTTGGTAACAATATACAAAAAGAATTCAAGTCAATGTAAAATATTTAAAACTAGTAGTTGTTTTATTTTTCGGTTTAAAAGTAGATTCAGTAATCTACCTTTTAATCCTATTTCTATATTCCCCCCTTATTTCTTTGCAGAGTAGATTCAATAATCTACCCTTATATCCTATGTCTATATCTTCTGCCCTTTTTTCAAAACAAAAACTCTGACTCTAATCTCCTTTGTTCAATTTTCTCCATGACTGTACCAATAACAACTTGCAACCACCCCCCCCAAACAATTACAAGTATCCATAACTCACTGAATGACCAAAAAGCACCCCCACACATACCTCTTGGGAGTGTAGGCATCATATTCTTAAAGTTACTTCTTGCTGTCTGAGAATGATGGCATCTTCAGGGGATCCTGAAAAGAAAAATTTGGGTAAATTGTCAAGTCATGGGAGATGTAGCTGTATCATTTGTTACTAAATCTCCTTAAATCTAGCATTCTCATAGAAGTTCATTTAACTCCTACACAGCCTTTGAGATATCTTATCATTTGACAGTTCCTGTAAGATGACTGGATAAATTAAAGTGGTTGCTTGAAAATCTTAGACTATTCCTCTCTAACCTTGTAATGCAATGCTAAAATTGGTTCTCCATTAAATTCCTCTGTCTGGATCTGAATATCTCTACAAACATTTTCATTTTTTCTAAAATTTGTATCTTAGCACTCATATTAACCAACTTTTTTAGTGAAAAAGTAAAAATGATAAAATTGATAATTTTTATAATTGACATTAAATAAGTCCCATCTAAACTACTTATTCTTTCATTTAATTGTTCCATTTTCTTTTTTTTTCTTTTTGGTTTTTCAAGACAGGGTTTCTCTGTGGCTTTGGAGCCTGTCCTGGAACTAGCTCTGTAGACCAGGCTGGTCTCGAACTCACAGAGATCTGCCTGCCTTTGCCTCCAGAATGCTGGGATTAAAGGCGTGTGCCACACCGCCCGGCCATTAATTATTCCATTTTCAAACTGTCCAGTGTATTATCACACAGAGACCTAAATCCCTCTATAGTAATAGTGTTTCCCATTTTTAAATGTGGGTTAAAACTCTCTCTTTTAATTCCTCCCTTTATGAAATCCCAATTGTCTTACCAATCTCCTGAAAATGTCAGTGAACTGTGATGCATAGCGCATCTAAGTGGGGAGCAAAGGCAGTGACCAGCTTGGCTGAGGACAGCTGTGACTGCTTGTCTGTAGCCATGAGCTGCAAGTGTCAGGTGAAGGAGAGGGGGTGTGGGTACAGATCACAACCCATGGTGGAGAAAGAGAGAGAGAGAGTTGTTTGGAAAATGCACAGGGGATTGTGTGGAAAAAGCATGTGTGGTGGGGCTGCCTGAAGGCAGAACAGCTGGTCTAGGGTGGGTACGTCCTATGGTGTTTGGAGCCCAGGCTGAAAACTGTTTTAGAGAGGCTAAAACAGGAAAATCCCAAACTCTCTCAGAGGCTTGGTGGAAAAAGAAAAGAAAGCCTTGCCAGGCAGGGAAGGAGCCCCATGTGCTGTTCCTGCCTGTGCAGGTGGCTACAAAGCCACAGGCAAGGGGCTTTTCCATGAGTTCCTGCCTTCAAGTTGGTGCCAGTATATAACACAAGTTCTAATAGATCTTAGTAATAAAATCCCGGAGTCAGATATTGGGGAAAGTGCTGAGAGATCTGAGACATGAGGAACAAAACCACAGCCACCTTACCTCTCAACTTCCTCATCAAAATGAGACTGAGTTCCTGCTTCCTCCCGCCTTATCACTTCCTCTCTCCTCCCAGCCATATCACTTCCTGTCTGTCTGTACAGACCTCTAGACCTCTATGGTTAGCTAGTGGCTAGCTCCACCCTCTGAAGTTCAGGCAAGCTTTATTTGTACAAACAAGATATCACCACATTTATCTCAACCTTAAACCTGAGAAAAAACTGTCATAAGAATGTGCTGTCAGACACATCATTAACTCCTGAAATAACTACTTCATCTTACCTCATGGAATGTTTACAAAATTCCACTAAACACTTAAGAGAGAATGGCAGTGAATTCGCAGATACTGTCTATGTTTTAGTATGAAAATAACTTTGGTGTGAAGGGCACTCTTGGATGCCTTAGAAATCATTAGTGACTCCAGAGGAAATATTGAGAAATGATATCTCAAAACAGAAGAAATGACAATATTGCCCGAAAAGCTGACATGGCAAAGATCCAGGAAATACCTTAGAGTTTGGGCATAGGATCTTCAAAATTCTCTATTCTGTAATCAAATAATAAATGGGTTCCTTGTACTATAAAATTCTGTTTCCACCTAAGTTTTGAATGGGAAGCTTGGAGCCCTACACTTCTATTTTCCTTCTGTAATGTGGCCTTAGTCACCCCATCCCACTATCTTTGCAGTTGCCACTTTCTTCACGGCAATGAAAGGTTACAGTTTCTTGACCTTGAAGCATACTGGTGCTGGATAGGAGCACTCCTGCCTTTGATGAACTAAGTGCCTATGGTTGTATGGCATACCATGCAGTTCCATCTTTCCTGGGAAGATATACTCATTGACAGATAATCCATACATACCAGAATCCCAGTGATGGGGTTTATTCCCTGGGCCCATTCCAGGTACTAGGTCAGAGAGCACCCTGATCTAGAAAATGTAGGCAATTTCTAGAACCATTTAACTGAAGTAGGGATTGGGGTTTCAGAAGTGTGGGGAGGGTTAAAGGCAACAGCAGCAGAAGAGACCAGGAATATTGAAATGCTAAAGGGGAAACAGAGTCATCATATTGGATAAAACAGGTGCCATAGCAGTGGAGACATGATAAGGTCCTCAGCTGATGAGTTCTCAGAACACAGTGAGACAGGCCCCTGGAGAATTGACAAGTCCCCTCAATCATCACAGAGCTCCAATATGCTGTCCTCATTCTGTTGCCTGCCTCTGTCTGTCACAGCTGGAAGCCAGACACAGAAGCAGCCATGCTAGCCTGCAGACAATAAGGAGCATTCAGGGAAGAAAGAAAGGAACAGGAGGCGCAGCTTAGTTTTATGTATGAGAGATTTCAGGAGGGAAAAAATGGCTTCACTTATTTACAGGGTAAAATGGGATTTTAAATGAAATATTGGTGAGCCATATTCAGGGCCTGGAACTGTAGAACCAAATCGATGACTCGTGGCAACAAACACTTGCAAAGGTGAAAGGAGTAAAGAGTGAAATGTGTGTGTGACTCCCTGGACCACACCACACTTCCACAGCAAGACTAATGTTTCTTTCTTTTTTCTTATTCTGCCTTGTTTTGTTTTGCGAGGGAGGTTACAAGGGCAGAGAGCAGATGTGGTGGGGGTGTGGAGATGGGCAGGATTGGGGTGCATGATTGAAAACCACAAAGAATCAATAAAAGTTAATTTAAAAAGAAACAAAAATTCTTCCAAACTTTAACTATAAAATCAGCAAGGTCTTTATAGTATACTTTTCATTTTCAAACAGTATTTCTATCTATGATAAAAAATATACAAATAGCCTGATACTGGTAGCAAAGGACTGAAATCTTAATATTTCAAGTCCCTTTTATGTAATTATTGTCTTATATCAAGCACTTAATAGATATTACATCTCTTGATTATATTATAAACTGTGACTTCATTACTTGTCACAAATGAGTCGATCTCATCTTTAATTTGTTGGTAAGTATGATGCGAACATTTGTAGTAAAAATATTAAATACATTTAAGTCTGTATGTGTTTCAATAACTATTCTACCAGCAAGGAGATTACTTAATTATGTATCTTATTACTGAAGTTTTGCTTGCTCAAAGAGCTAGAATAATTTTCTGATTATCTCACAGAGCATAATGCCTTAGGTTCTTTGTTCTTTGCTATATTCTGTAATTACTAATTTTCTGAGTGAAAAGATATCACTGCTACAAACCCAGAAAAAGTCTCTACGTATCATAGAAAACCCGAGACACCTGGTTATCCAGTCATGAAAAGATGCCCTACCATAATGATACCACATTTTCAATATCAAAGTTACTCTAGAAATAGCCTTCTGACAGGTATCCACCTCACCACTTTTCTTTCCCTATGAAATGAGTACATATCAAGTTCATATGTCAGTGGAGAAAATTGTTTTATTGACTCAGGATGTGTTGGGGGAGGCTGCTTGTTCATTTCCTGGCCGCCCAGACTCCAGAAATAATCACATAGAAATCTGGATTAATTGCAATACTGTTTGGCTAATAGCTTAAGCATAGTGCTAACTAGCTTTTATATCCTAAACTAACCCATCTCCATAAATCTGTGCATTGCCACTTGGTCGTGGCCTACCAGTAAATTTTGGCAGGCTCCAGGGGAGGCATCTGTTTCTGGTAGCAGCTACATGGCTTCTCACTGACTCTGCTCTCTCTCTCTCTCTCTCTCTCTCTCTCTCTCTCTCTCTCTCTCCATATATATATACATATATATATTCTGTTAAGCCATTGGCTAAAAGCAGCCTCTTAATTAACCAATAAAAACAACACATATACAGAAGGACTTCCCACACCAAGGACGAACCATTTTCTCAGCATGACTCTGATTTAGTATTGAAGTAAAAATTCAATTTTAGATACCTGTCAGAAATACAAATCTCCTATACATGAAATACATGATCACATTTTGTTTAGCTAAAATGGAATGAACATTTGAAAGTCAGTGCTGACATAGACTCTTTTTATGATAGAATCTGACTAATGACATTTCCACATAATGTAAACCATATAAAGAGTTTACATGTGCTACAGGGGAGAAGTCACTGAGCCACTTGAATCTTTTTTTAAATAAAATGCAAATTAGACTTTCAAAGAATTTCAGATTTAGTTATAAATCATTGTGCATGTGTTTGTCTATCTGTCTGACCTCTGTCTGTCTGTCTGTCTCTGTCTCTTTCTCATTTGCATTCAGTACTTCTTTCCCCAATGCCGTATATGACAGTCATTGGACAATCCACAATTTCCTGCCCTAGATATCTGTTGGGCACATGATGAGGAAGCCTTGTTAACCAGTTATCTTTAAGAGGTGGGACCAAGTTAGGGTGTGGTTTTCTGGGACCCAGACAAAAACAGCATGCAACCCAGGTGTACCCTCTCTCTGTGTGGTTCCCTCTTAGCACAGCGGAGCCTGAACTTCTCGTTCCTGTTCCATGAGTTTTCCCCTTATAATAAATAAAAATATAATTGCTTTATCTTTTAGTTAACCTGGTTATTTCCTGTATCAAACTAACATCTACAGATGGAGCCCTGAATAGTGGGGTTCAGGTCTCTATCAGTTCTATCCAGCTGCTGTCAGGCTCCATGCGGTTTATGTGGGTATATAATTTCCATGCAGCAGCCCTGAGTAACTGTTAGCTGCGGTCCTTCATATTTGCTCATTAAACATCTCAGAGAGCCTTGGCCACCTGCGAATGCGCAATTATAACTTCTGGATCTAATACAGGATGTGGGCTTCCCTGCTTTCTTGCTCTCATTGTGCTTGTGTGGCTGCAGACCAGTCAGGGACTTCCACAGAGCACACAGTCTGTGATTTACACTGAATAATTGTTTCTAATCTGAGCATTTTTATGCTAAAAATCAGATTCAAAGCGACTACGTGGCTACAAGTGCAATGCGACACCTACTGGCAGGTAACAGTTATTACACCTTCTCCAGCTCAAACTCAACCACAGGTAAGATTTATAATTTAAAATACAGATTATAAATTTATAATTTAAAAGGGCAAAATTACAGACAATTTAACAATACAGGAGTCAATAGCTTTTTTACTTATACCATGTACGATGTTATTCAAGGTTTATATGATTGCCCTCCTACATCTCTCTATTTGATTCTGGGGATTAGCTTTGTCCTTCTTATTTTCTCCTTATAAACATGGTTTAATAACAGGGCTAAGAATGAGGTACTTTTAGAAATGATATAGTCTTTACAGACTGATAATGACCAACTAAAAGGGAAATTCAGCACTCTGGAGAAGGATAAAACCAATTTGACAAACAAAACCCAGTCAATGACAGAGGATGCTGAGACATTATCTGAGAGAATTCTCACTGTTGAATGTGTTAATTGGACTCTGTCAAATGGCTATGAGTGATTGACTGATAGAATGTATCTCCAGAAAGGTAATATGTATGCCATAAAAATTATGTCCAAAGATGAGATGTTATCTTTACTGAACAGACTTCACACCTTGGAATCCTCACTGAAGACATTAGAAAAGAACACTGGCCAGGAGATCCAGACTTTACAAAAGGCAGTAGTAAAAAGATTTGAAAAGATTGAGGAATTTATCGAATTTGATGAACAGGGACAAAAGGTACAAAGACAAAATTTAGCCTAATCAGTACATACCAAACTCCAGGATAGCTTACCCAGAATTCTACCTGTCTTTCTGGTGATATCATCAGAAAGAGCATCTGGCACCAAATACCCTAAGGTAGTCAAAGAATATACATGGGAACCCATACGTATGACTGATCTAAAGGAAATTAAACAAGCAGTTGTATCTTATGGAATACGTTTGTCCTTCGTTAAGGAAATGGTCAAAACATGGGCTTCGATCAATAAAGCAATGCCACAAGACTGGATTCAGTTAATCTCAGCAATCCTAAAAAATGGACCCCAGTTGCCTTGGTGGTGTTACTTTTTGGAAGAGGCAAAAATTTTATAGCAACAGGGAAAACAAAAGGACTTGAGATTTCCCAAAATCAAATTCTGGGCGAGGGACTTACTCTACTCCTCAGGATCAAATTTTTTTTTACTATGAACACACCTTGTCCCTATGTAGCACAGCAGTTTTAAATGCTTGGGACAGGATTTAAGAACTAGGAAAGAGAATTGAATCATATATTAGGGTTAAACAGGGACAGAGAGAACCCTTTAGTGACTTTTTACAAAGATTCCTAAGGCTGTACAAATAGGGGTAACAGACCCAAAAGCTAGATGTGTACTAATTGAATCTTTGGCTTTTAAGAATCCTAACTTAGAATGCAAAAAGATCCTTGGGCCTTTTTAGGTCAGATCAGCACCAATGGATGAATGGATCTTGCAGAGAATGAATGTTGAGACATTAGAATACTACTCAGCGGTAAAAAAACAATGACATCTTGAATTTTGCATGCAAATAGATGGAAATAGAAAACACTATCCTGAGTGAGGTAACCCAAACCCAAAAAGCCGATTATGGTATGTACTCACTCATTAGTGGATTCTAGCCATAAACAAAGGACATTAAGCTTATAGCTCACAAGCCTAGAGAAGCCAAACAGCAAGGTGAACCCTAAGAAAAACATATTTAGATCCTCCTGGAAATTGGAAGGAAACAAGATAGCCGGGCAAAAGTTGGAACCATGGGGGTGGGGATAGGGGTGGGGGAAGGGGAGAGGGGGAAGGAGAAGGGAGAAGGGAAGAACTGGGAAGAGCTTGGGGAGTGGGAGGGTGGAGATGGTGGAAAGGTGGATATTGGAGAAGGGAATAAGATATCTACATTAAGGAAATCATTTTAGAATTGGCAAGATACTTGGCTCTAGAGGGGATCCCAGGTGTCCACGGGGATGTCCCCTGCTAGGTACTTGGGCAGCAGAGGAGAAGGTGCCTGAACTACCCGTGTCCCATAGTCACACTGATGAATATCTTGATCATCACCATAGAAATTTCATCCGATGGATGGATAGAGAGACAGAGACTCACATTCACATCAGAGCAATGGACTGAGTTCCCAGTCGAAGAGCAGAAGGTGGGAGAATATGAGTAAGGAAGTTAGGACTTTGTGGGGCTGGTCCACCCACTGAGACAGTGTGCCTGAACTAATGGGAGCTCACCAAATCCAGCTGGACTGGAACTGAATGAGCATATGATCAAACCGGACTCTCTGAATGTGGCTGCCAATGGGGACTGAGAAGCCATCAATAATGGCACTGGGACCTATCTCTTCTGCATGTATTAGCTTTTTTGGGAACCCACAGGGCAGGGTACCATGCCCTCTCTTAAGGAAGCAGGGAGAGGGAGGAGGGGTAGGGAGGAGTGAGAGGGGACTGGGAGAAGGGGAGGAGGTATAAATTTTTGAATGAAAAAAATAAAAGAATATGAAAAAATGAATGTTGAGACATTTGCCTATAGTACTGAAGCTTGGGTAGGAGAAACAATTTCCAATGGTATGAGGAGACATCAAAATGCCAAATGCTTTAATTGTGGTAGAATAGGACATCTGAGAGAGGATTGTAGACAAGGAATTCCTAGGAATAATGTCTCCTCTGGGAATGGCAAGAATAGGAGGACTCAGTCTTCAAGTATATGTAGGTGGCAAAGGCCGACATTGGACCAATGAATGTAGGTCAACAAAAGACAAACAAGGCAACCTGATACCATTGGGAAATTCTTTGGGGAGCATCTTGCAGGCTCCCATGACAACATGGTCAAATCATTCCCAGTTACTGTGGAGAACATGTCTCACCAGGAAAATTAAAAAATCTACTGTAAAAAATCATGCTGATGTGGATGATGTAATAGATGTGGAGGATGAACCAAACACTCCAGTAGGACATAGAAAAAGTATATTGTGGCGGACTTCTATGAATGATCAAAGATCAAAGCTAAGAGTATGTATAAATGGCATTTTTATTGAAGGCTTACTAGGCATGGGTGTGGATATAAGTATCATTACCTCAGAATCTTGGCATCCGAAGTGGCCTCTTCAACAGGTAGAATTTCAGTTTCTAGTAAGTAGAACCCTATTTAGAAGGGATCTTTTTTACCACATAAACCAAGTAAAAAATTAAAAACTTATGTGGAAAAAGTCTCCGAATTTATTTTAAAAGGTAAATTGAAACTTTGTCAATTAGCAGGTATAGGCCCAGCAGAGATTATAGTGCTTTTTACTACTGATTAAATAAAAAAAAACTTATGGGAAGACAATGAACACTGGCAAAAAGCTTGTGCTAATTTTTTGGAAGAAATTAATAGCAATTATCCCAAAAGAGATAGACTTAACCTTATAAAGAGAACTTCTTGGATTCTTATTGAATTGTACGTGATGCTCCAATAACTGGAGCCAATACATTTTATACTGATACAAATAAATCAGGGAAGGCAGGTTACAAATCAGAAGAATTAAGTAAGGTGGAACAAAGCCCTTATAATTGTGTCCAGAAGGCAGAATTATATGTTATTCTTATGCTACTTAGGGATTTTAAAGAACCTCTCAATATGGTTACTGATTCACAATATGCAGAAAGAGTTGTCTTGCATATTGAAACCACTGAAGTTATACCAGAGGATACAGAGTTGACTTCATTATTCATTCAGGTGTAAGACATAATCAGGAATAGACTTTATCCTATATACATAACACACATCTGATGCCATACAGGTCTTCTAGCACAAGGTAATGTAGAAATTGTTCAATTATTGATTGGAAATGTCAAAAGCAGAGGTTTAAAGAAAGCGTTTCCTATTACATGGCAACAAGTTAAGGAGATTATAAAGAAATATCCTACTTGCTCTTTCTATAACCAAACACCATTGCCTGCAGGAAGTAACCCAAAAAGTACTCAAAGGAATGAGATCTAGCAGATGGATGTGTTCTACTTTATGGAAATTGGAAAATTAAAATATGTGCATCACACTCTAGACACTTATTCAGGTTTTCATTGGGCAACTGCCTTGAGCTCAGAAAAGGCTGACGTTATTAGAAGTTATGGCCATCATGGGTATTCATGCACAAATAAAGACAGACAGACAATGGTCCAGCATATATATATATATATATATATATATATATATATATATATATATATATATATATATATATATATATATATATATATATGCTTATTTTTTGCTTATTATAATAAAAAGCATATTACAGCTACACCAAATAATCCTACAGTGAGAAAGGCAGTTTTAGAAAGGGCAAATTGAACTTAAAGGATATGCTAAACAAACAGAAAGGGATGAAAAACACCTCCAGAAATAGCTTGCATAAAGCTTTATTAACCTAGAATTTTCTTAACACTAATGAGAAAGGAATAAAGGCAGCAGAGAGACATTGGATAATGGAAAAAAACTTCTGAATTGAATCAACCAGTGTATTTCAAGGATGTATTGATCTCACAATGGAAACCAGGAGATGTGTTAAATTAGAGAAGCAGTTTTGCTTGTTTCTACAGAAGAAGAAAAACTATGGATACCATCAAAATTAATAAAGATTCACTTTGAAAAAGAGAAACCTCTTGAGAAAGAGAAATGACAGCTCATCCACAATGGTGACAACCATACAGGTGGTAAGGAAACCATATAGGGTTGGGACGGGATTCTGCTCTTGTCTTTACAGGAAAATTCACATCTTCAAAAATTCAAGACTCCTAGGACAGAGAGAGCCGAGGAAACAAGCTCCACCTGGGGCAGAAGCCAGGAGCAAATCCAGCCCTGGGAGCCAACCCAGTCCTGGGACACTGATTGAGCCAACGACCTGACTCAGAGCCCGCGACCTCCACCAGAACCGGAGTGGGACTGAACCAGTTACCCAGGACAAGGAGAGAACGGGCTCCACCAGGAGCAGAAGATAGGAGTTAACCCCGTCCCAGGACTCGAGCGGATCAGGATTGACCCAGCGACCAAATCCAGAGCCAGCGATCTCCACCAGAACAGGTCTAACTCCAAGCCAGGGATATCTACAAGAGGAGATCCAGACCAAGACTTACAGAAACAGACCAAAGCCAGCAGCCTAGACCAAAGTAGGCTTGAGACAGCAAACTCCAAGAGAGCAGAACAAAATACGGGAACACTGAGCTACCTCCAGGAACAGGAATAACCAACGAAGTAACTCGAACTGGGACACTGACTGTACCACTAGGAAAACCATCTTAGCTTTTGATCTACTGACACATAGGAAATTATTCAACAGAATCTTAGACACCACCATCCACACCTATTAGAGGAAAAGATGAGAAGAAAAGGTAGGATCACAA